>WEDG01003096.1:0-132832 GCA_017591395.1 Schistocephalus solidus
CCAGTAGTTGTCATTGCCTCAACTGGTGGTGTCTCCAAGCCACCTTATGCCGTCTCGAAAAGGGTGAAGAAGGCATTTGCCAGGATGAGGCGGTGCTCTGAGTAGGTTCGTAGGTTCCTTTCCGGTCGGCTGCTTCCCTGATTTTCTCGACAGCTTAAGAGCGCCCGCACATTCTGGTGTAATATTCTCTAAACCAATGCTTTTGAAATGTTCTGTGAGCACGAGAAAAACGAATATCCCACAACTGCATCAGGTACCCAACCTACCCTCACCGCAGACGTCCGGCCGCAGTTCTTTTACATTTGCATATCCGCAATTAGGAACTTTCCTAATGATCAACGGGAACTGCGTGCACGGACCATGTAAGACCTTCATTGTGCAAAGATATCCCCTATAGGAGGTACACCCAATCAGTACTGCATTGGTAATCTTGTGACACACTGTCGATAAGTCGAACGTGCGATATTATTTGTGGTGGACTTGAGTCACAGCAATTTTCTGGAATGCACACACGATCGATTAAAACACCTGAAGTTGGTGTTAGTCAGTGCGAGCAGTGAACGGAGTCACTAAGCACCACAAGATCAAACGAATTCAGCGTTCAGTTACATGTGTCCCATATGGAATGGAGGGCACTCTGTCTTGTTCATTGGATTACCGGTAGGGCGAGCAGTGCTGCAAGTAATCCCAGGTGTCAGGAGATGGTAGTGCTAACATTGCGTGTGCGAAAACGAGACGGTCTGCGATGACGTTCGCTGCGAGATTGGGGTCGGTGATTGAGAGCGGAAGGGGGTACAGGCATCGTCACCGATACTCGATCACACCAACCCCATACTGTGCCCGCGCCAAAGGAAAGGCCTTTAATCCACTTTACCCACACTCTCAGTCTCATTGGGCGTCGCACATGCATGCTTGTAGCATCCGAGGAAGTCAAGGATAGCACACACCGCGAACTAGATCACCTGGAATAGCTTCCGGTCATATACCGCTGGCAGAGTCGTTAAATACTTCGTCAAGCACACATGCATAGGTCGAAGGAGCAAATAATTTTAAAGCATACAGGATCTATGTTAACGGTAAAAAATGAAAGAACAACAAAATGGAAGTAGAATGACACGAACTAATAGCAAGGAACTGCACAACCGATCCGTTCGGAGTTAGAGGTTGTCACGAATGATCAGTCAGTTACCGGTTAGGAGTGCAGCACCGTCGGCCAGTGCAGTTACGGGTGACGGAGACCGACGATTACCTCTGCCCCATCCGGAATCCGCGCGAAAAGCGTTCCTAGTACCCTTAAACAATTCTGTCGGTTTCAGGGTCCGTAACGCGGTCGCACCAGTGACAGTCTGGCTCTTGGTCGATCAAGACTAACGAAACCGGCCAATATTCGTCAAGGTCGAAAATTCATGGTCTAGTTTAATGCGCTGTGACACTTCTGAGTCCCATTAGCTACGCCATTCTCACACAAATGGCGAGCTCATTATCTTTGGTTTGTGCATACTCATTTATAGGTCATTACTCTCCTCAACATGACTGCCTCAGATCATGAGCCGAAGGACGTTCAAACAAAAGAGCCAATTCCTAAACTATGCAAGGGATTCTTAACGGATAATATCGGCTCAGTTATGTCACATTTGCCTTCAAGTCGATGGGGACATTTCTTGTGATCGGGGCAGAATGCTTGAATGTATACTGCTCTGTAACATCAGCCCTCGCAGAAGGCGCATTGCATCAGCACCGTACTTCCAAATTCGACACATAGTCGGTAGTTCAAAGCAACAGTTATATTTGCATTGGAAGATAAGTCGGGAGTATGGAAAAACCAATAGGAACCAGATGACCTAAAAACTCCCAATTACCTATACAAATTCAGCCAACTTTGACTCCACGAGCACTTCTTATTTGTCTGGAATTTCGAAGCACTACTGCAAACTATCACCGGAAATGACGGGATAAACAAATTTTTCGACATTTAAACCGACACCGATAATCTCAGAAGGACTTACGTAGTTGTCTTAATCTGTACCGCGCAAACCACACTTGGAAGTCATTTCTGTTTGCGTACCCGTCTGCAGGCCTCATTGTCATGTTTGCAGAATACGACGACGCAGGACTAAAAACGACCCTACCCTGCCCAGAATAAAGGCAAATATTTTTTTGGACAAAGGGTTTATTGATTGCTGCTTCCGCTGTGTGCTGCGCGCGTGCTGGCGTGGTCGTAGCATGGTGCTCATGTGTAGCGGCCGAAGACTTCGAGTTTTTCACACACACGGACGAGTAACGCACCTGTAGTCGTTATTAAACGATACGCGTATTGAACAGGGTCTCTACGCACCATGCCGATCACTCAAACGCAACAGTCATTGGAAGGAACGGCAGAAATGTTGGAAATGGATTCTACTATTAAGAAGGATATAAAGGTATGAAAGGGCACAATAGAAAATAAAGAAGGGAGCGTTACATGAGGCGATATCCCTTTTGGAGTGGGGGGAATTACGTAATGTCTGTTGGATAACCGGTGGGGAGTGCAACGCTGTGGGCAACTGCAGGGTCGGGACGAGGGGATACTCACATTGAACGGATGGTAGCGATACGATAAGCGGCGACGGTACTCGTGGGGATGGGGGTCAGCGTTCGAGAGTGGAAAGGGGCACCGGCATCTTCACCGACATTCCATCACTCCATCCCCATCCGGGATCGGCGCGAAAAGTGCTCCCAGTCCATTCAAACAATTCTGTCGGAACTGTGGTTCGTTACACATGTGCGCGCATGCACCTGGTTGTGGTGGTTGACTCGGTGGCGTGGTGTGACCTTGACCGGTGGGCTGATTGGCTGGAAGCGGGCATGTCCAGTTATGCCTGTCCCTTGGTTTACGCTGGTTGTTGCCGTGGTTATTTTCGTGGTTTCGGCTACGATGATGGTTGCGTTGGCGGCGGTTTTGTAGCCTTGGGGCACTTGTCTGACGTCAAACTGCAGGAGTAACTATGACTCGCTGCTCCAAATGCTGTGGACTGGAAAATCCTTGATCCTATTTCTGCCGCTGACGTGACTTGAAACCTGCGGTTGATGCACTGCTGGGCTGCTGTAATTGATGGCTTGTCAGCGAGGGATCTGCTATAGTGGTCACCTGGGGCCATAGCTGGATATCTTAATATCATTCTAGCGACTGGTCGCCTCCCAACGCAGCACTACATTTGTCGAATGATCCTGATTCCGAAACTCGCAACTCCTATTCTCCCTTCCGCCTTCCGCCCAATAGCGGTGTCCAATGTGAGCCCTCGCTTGCTAAATCGCTTTCTCTCTCAACGGAGGTCTCACCTATGCCCTACTACCCGCTACCAGTTTGGTTTCCAGGAGCGGGATGGGACGGCAGAGGAGACGTCTCTCCTTCACGGAATATAATGGCATGCGATCTCTGCTCCTAGATCCATTGCTGTGGCTGTGCTCGATGTAGCCAAAGCCTTTGATTCTGTGAATCATGGTACGCTGCAGAGAGCTGCCGAGACGAATGGAGCCCCACCTCTACGTCTTAAGCTTCTAGCTACCTATTCTGATCGATAGCTGGGCTTTGACCTGGCTGGGACAACGGTGGAGTCTGTCGCGTACGCGGACGACGTCGTCCTGTTCGCCGAATCACCTCTTCGCTTGAGGTCGGATGGTCTGGCCAATGGCCTCTCTCTTCCTGGTATGGTCCTCAACTCCGCCAACTGCACCTCTTTCTACGTTCAAGCGCTTGGTAAGGAGAAGAGTGCATGCCTTCGCCCGTGCGAGGTCTCAATCAGGGGGAGTGTCTTGCATTCGCTTTCGCCCTTGGACAGTTTAAAATATTTCAGAGTGCCCATCTCATACCGAGGGAAGGTTTTAGTTAGTCACTGTCCTATCCTCGCTGGTATGCTGGATAGGCTTTCAAGAGCACCGTTGAAGCCGCAGCATAGGGTCTCTCTCCTAAAGCGCCCCCTCCCAGCGAAAGTTCTTCACGAGCTTATTCGCCGTAAAACCTTGAAGCCGCTTGATACGCAATAGTGGCAAAATGTGCATCAGTGGTTGAGGCTTCCTTTTAGATACGCCGACAGCTTTCCTTCATGCACCCGTTAATGATCGCGGGCTTGGTGTGACCCTGTCTGGCAGTACTTGTCCCCTATGCAAAGCGCCGTCGATTGGATTCTGTGCTTGCCTCAACGGAGCCTGCTGTACAAGCAGCTGCCACAGTCCCTTCTGCAAATACTTATACAAAGACAACACCCTTATATCAGCACGTACCTGAGAATACCATGGTTTCCTCGAAAACGTGGCTTGGAAGGCTGTCAATCTGACGCATACACCAGTTCACGCCGTCGGTCCAGTGTCTGTTCTGCGTGTGTCGAGTGACTGACGAGTGGACTGGTAGTCAGACGGCGATGGCTCCTCAATATCCCCGTATTTAAGGAATCCTAGTGTGTGTATTATTGGGGCCAGGTCTTGCTGTGGCGCGCAAAGACAAGTACGCTAACCCGTCAGCCAATGCGCCCACACGCACATCAGACAACTGACTGGTTCGGACGGTGGTCTGATTTTGGGGGGAGAGAGAGAGAGAGAGTGAGGTCAACAGCTCAGCACATTTCCGTCACTATAGACAATGTGAAGCGCTTGAAAACAACACGGTGCTCTAAAAGCCGTGGCTTGGAAGGTTGCCAACAGACAATTACACTCATACTCCGCAGTCAGTCCAATATGTTTTGCGTTGTGTCGGTCTTGTAATCTGAGAGTCAGGCTGCAATCACTCCTTCTTAACGTGAATTCTGGCTATCTCACACATGTGAGTTTAAGCCGCTCAACCCCCTGTTGTGTGAAATGCTAGTGCTTGTGTTTGGGGGGCCAGCTGGTGCACGCAGTTCACGAAGACGAGGGCACCAGCAGCTGCGCCCACTCCCACATCAGACAACTGACCGGCTCGGACGGTGATTTTATGGTGGTGGTGGGGAGAGAGTTAGATCTAGGGCTTAGCGCATTTCCCGCACTATAAACAATCTGAAGCGCTTGAAACTATCACAGTGCACTTAAAACCCTGGCTTGGAAGTTTGCCAACTGACGAGATAACTCTGACCGCGTGGTCAGCCCACTGTGTGTTGTGTGTGGAGTGGCTGACTGAAGGACTGAGAGTCAGGCTGCAAAGGCCCCATCCTAAGGTACCTTTTATGGCACTCCAACTGTGGGATCAGAGCCATATGTGCTGGTACACTCCAGGGGCAGTTCAGGCCGTGCCAGCCACCTGCACCCTCCCCCTTCTCCGGTCTTCTTCACACTGTGATGGCACCGGGCTCAGGTTGGGAAGCAAGAGAGAGGACGGGGATCTATCGTGTCCCAGGCCCGGCCTCCAGAATGCGAGACATTATGCAACTGGCCAATTCCGTAAGCCATGTCATTTATCACGTTTAAATCCATGCAAAACCTGAAATAAAATGCACTTGTCTTTAGATACACGCTTATATTCGCATTCACATATTTCTGCATTTTTAGAATGTGAATCAGTTGTGTGACCGTCTGCATTCGTATGAAGAGGCCTTCCAAAGCCGAGAAATCTCGTCAGCAACCAAAAGGTATCTGTGTCTTCTGCCCACGAGCCTATTAAACGCTGACGCCTTCGCCTCGGTCATTGCGGAAGATCTCGGCTGGACTCTGTGGACACCGGCAGGCCTGGCTCTGAACTTATGGCGATTGCGAGTAGGCCTCACGTCTTCCTTTGGCTGCCCCGGTTGCAGGGAGGCTGATGCCCTCGAGGGAGGGTGGCGGGCCATACTCGACTATGTGCTGCGCCACCTTCGGGAGGTTGTCGGTCTCAAAGCCAGCAACCCCATGTCCCAACGTGCATTAGCTTTGTGCCTCACGCCCTCTCTCTTCGTCAACGCAAACCATCTCGTTTTCGCCCGAGCAATGTGAGCACAACCTCCTTATGAAACCTGCGGTTAATAGCAGCACTGCACTCCCTACCGGTAATCCAATGGACAAGAAAGAGTGCCCCCACTCCAGATGGGACACATGTACCTGTACGCTGAATTCGTTTGATCGGTGTGGTAATTAGTGACTCCGTTCACTGCTCGCACTGACTGGAAACTACTACAGATGTGTTAATCGCCAATGTGTGTATGTTTGTGGGGTGTAGTGGGTACTTGTGAGGGGTAGCTCCAAACAGATAGCATTCGGTAACTCCATTTGTCCAGTATCAGTGCTGAATGGTTCTGTGGCACACAACTCTTACCTGTGGCTCCTCATAGCTGGGCTCTTCTTAGCGGTCACACTCCGGGCATCCGTTTTGACCCAACGTCTAAACAAGCGAGGGTCTCTGGTGTTCTGTGTGCCTCCACACTCGGTATTTACTAACTCCCGAATCTCCGACATATCCCCTCACAAAAATGTTTCTACGGTGGGGGCGAAAGCAACCCCGTAGGTGGCCCAAGTTAACTCGGGTCGCTCTACCACTTAAACAAAACATCGACCCATAGTGGAGGTTAAAAAGCCTTCTGGGATGTGCAAGCAGCCCTAGAAAGGTACAGCACTGCATGGCTCCTCACGGAAGAAGGGGTAAGAAAAGGTGCCCAAAACAATAACGGTGAGAAAAAAGTCGTGGCATGGAAAGTTGCCATATGCGCTCACTTCCCATATCCGGAGTCTCATAAATGTGATCGATATTACTCTGAGGCAGACAGGGCAGAAGTCCCACGATGTCGTAACGGATGGCAAAGGCGACATCAGTGTCGCGACGCTTTGCCTTCGGCAGGCCAGTGCAGAAATAAGGTGTAGCCGGCACCCACCTACTCCAGCTAATCCCTGCTCAAACAATCAGGTTTCGCTGAAGGCCGCAACGTCCACCTTGTAGCGCGCCAGTTCCCGAGCGACTATCGCCGTCCTCCGTTCCGACGGTTGCTACTAGGACTGTCTAAAAAGGGAACGAAATATTCGAAGCTACTAGTGTGAGAGTACTCACCTGAGCAGCCCGGAGGGTATGGAGCGGGGAAAGGATGGAACGTGAGGGTCATGGAGATGCTGATTGTAAGGTACATGAGAGACTGAGCGTAGTCATAGACTTAATCGTTTAAGCCTGAGTATGCCGACTGTTGAGAAGGTGCCCATCAGTTCTGTAGGCGATGCGAATCACAGGCTGCTCATCACGGTAGGCATCCATCAGCATACCAGAGAACATGAGACTGAATAGGGTGTGGGCCAGTACCCAGCACTGCTTAACTCTGTTGGTCACTTTGAATGCTTCGGATACCGTCCCGTTGTCTGTGACGCCCACCGTTATCCCGTCATGAAGCTGACGCACCATGTGCATGAACCACACAGGACAGCCGATTTTCTGCATGACTTTCCATAGTCCGCCGCGATGCACCGTGTCGAAGGGCTTTCGTTAGATCCACGAAGGTAGTGAAAAGTTGAGTTTCGCGTATCCTAAGCACTTCTCTTTTAGCTGGCGGGCGGAAACGATCATGTCGGTTGTTCCGTGGTGTCGGCGGAATCCAAATTTGCCCTGCTCTAGGTCCCTTTTAGACGATTGAGAAGGATACGGACGAAGATAATCCCAGCGATGTTGAGCAACGAGATGCCTCTGTGATTATCACGCAGGTATCGTTTCCCCTTCCGCTTGTAGAGATGGACGATGGTCGCGTCTTTGAAATCCTGAGAAACTTGTCCTTGGCGCCACATCTCCTGGAAGATAGTTGTGAGTTTCTGCCATCAGCTGGAGCTCGCCGTGCTAGTAGACTTCCGGTGGGATTACGTCGGATCCTGGTTCCTTACCGCCGGAAATCTGCTGCTGGGCCCAGATGGTGTCTGGTAGGGTAGGCGGCAGATCCAGGTCATTGTTCGTGTCCACTTGAGGAAGTCGGTCAATGGCAGCGTCGGGGATGACTGATGAGCACTTAAAGGACACTTCTTTAGTGCTCGGCCCAGCCCTTCAGAATTTGTGATTTCTCTGTCAGCAGAGATGTGCTGTCAGAGCAGAGCAGCGATGAGGTCCCCTTGATGTAGGGGTCAAATATGGCCTTGATCGTTCTTTTAAAAGATTTTCATTTTATCGCGGTCCGCATACCCCTGGATTTCCTAAGCCTTTCGGATCAAGCAGGCATCCTGAATCTCGCGCAGCCATTTCTGTAGAAGGCTGTTTCATGTCAAGAAGGCTGCTTTGGTTGTGTTTGTCCTAAGGTCCTTGTAGGCTTTGTGTAGTCAATTCTTCTCCGCAAGTAATTTACTGATGTCAGCGTCAATTTGGTCAAATCAGTCCTTGTATTGATGGCTTGCGCGTCCGAGGAATTCGAAGGCGGTGGACGGTTGACACCATCGTGTTTCCACAGTGGCATTTCTATCTGCAGCATGTAGGTTCTACCTTGATCTGTTGAATCACCTTTGTTACCAGCACGTTATGTCGGTCTCGCCTCCGGACGAAAACATAGGCCAGCAGCTGACAGCGCCGCGACCAAGGGTGCATCCACGTGGCCTCCTCCCCTTCATCTGCTTGGCTGAGGTGGGAGGTAGGTCTATGTGATTATCACAGAGCTGCCGGTTCCCCTTCCGTTTGTAGAGATGGATGATGGTCGTGTCTTTGAAATCCTGAGGAACTTGTCCTTGGCACCACATCTCCTAGAAGAGTGTTGTGAGTTCTGCCATCAGCTGAGAGCAGCAATGTTCACCTTGTAGCGCACCAGTTTCCGAGCAACTAGCGCCGTCCTTTGTTCCTGCCGGTTGCTCCTAGGATTGTCTAAAAGTGAACGAACATTCCAGGCTGCCAGTTTGAGTGTAATCACCCGAGCAGCCTGGAGGGTATGGCGTGGGGGATGAAGACGGGGTGTATTGTTGCTTGTTTGAGTTTTACGACCGCGTATTTTGCGATCAGCGAGCCGTGGCTGGCTGCAGAAGACGTGATATCCAGCATTTGTTTAGGGCACCTTTTCTAGCCTCTTCCGCCGCGAGGAGGCAAGCAGTGCTGTCCCTAAATAAGGCTGCTCGGAAATCCCAGACGGCTGCCGAACTCCACTATGGGTTACGGTTTTGTTTCAGTGGGATATCGACCCGAGTTAGCATGGGCCGCCTACGGGGTTGATATCGCCCCCACCGTAGGACTTTTTGATAGGGGGAGACGGGAATTTCGGGAGTCAGACATACCGGGTGTGGAGGCACACACAACACCATAGACCCTTACCTGGTTTACCTGCAGGTCTTGAGGGTTACCCGGGGTGTGGCCGCTTGGAAGTACCCAACATCGAGGAGCAACAGCTGAGGGTTTGGTACCAGTTAGAGGCGGCCACAGGAGCAATCACCACATGTACGAGACAAATGGAGTGACCAAATGCTATGCATGTGATGCATCCCCTAACTAGTAGCCCTAAACCCCACACCCCACAAACACATCGATAGTTTGACCGTTGATTTTGACGATGTCCACTGTATGCTCCACGGAAGGGTGTTGCAGGGACGGTGACTTGCACGTGAATTAGTTTTAAGTGATAGTAGCCTTGCGCTGTAGCTGCTGCACTCTCTCCTCCTCCCCCACCTAAACCCAGTGTCATGATAGAGTCAAGAAGACCGGTGATGGGAGAGGAACCAAGTGGCTGGCGCAGCCGGAGCCGCCGCTGGGCGTAACGCCACACCTGGCCCGGATCCCAAGGAGTGCGAATGCCATAAAGGCCACATAAAGAAGGAGTCATTGCAGCCTGACTCTCAGTCTGCCAGTCAGCCACTCCACACAAAATACACATTGGGCTGACCACGCGGTCCGAGTTATCCCGTCAGTTGGCAACATTCCAAGCCACGGCTTTTAGCGCACCGTGATAGTTTCAAGTGCGTCACATTGTTTATAGTCAGAAAAATGCGCTGAGCTGTCAACCTCACTCTCTTCCCCACCGCCACAGTCAAAACGCTGTCCGAGCCAGTCAATTGTCTGATGCAGAAGTGAGCGCAGTGGCTGGTGACCCCGTCTACGTGTACTACGTACACGACCTGGCCGCCAACACACATCGACAGTTCGACCGTCGTAGTCCGACGATGTCCCCCGTATGCTCATGGGAAAGTTAAGCAGGGACGGTGACTTGCGCATGATTTAGTTTAAAGTGATAGAAGACTTGCGCTGCATCTACCGCACTCTCTCCTCCTCCCCCACCTGAGCCCGGTGTCAAGACAGAATCAAGAAGACTGGAGGTGGGAGAGGACGCAGGTGGCTGGCGCGGCCGGGTCCCCTAAGTCCTAGCCGCCCCTAGGCGTGCCACCACACCTCTATGTTCGGCATTTGTTATGGGAGCGCAACCCGAATAACGCATGCCATGCCCTAATGTGGCCCCCGTGTTGGCCCAACGCATCTACCACGTGGCCCGTTTAGGGGGCATTGCCAACACACATACGACAGTTCGACCGTCGTAGTCCAACGATGTCCACCGTATGCTCCATGGGAAAGTGGAGCAGGGACGGTGACTTACGCGTTATTTAGTTTAAAGTGATAGTATACTTGCGCTGCATCTACCGCACTCTCTCCTCCTCCCCGACCTGAGCCCGGTGTCAAGACAGAGTCAAGAAGACCGGAGGCGGGAGAGGACGCAGGTGACTGGCGCGGCTGGGTCCCCTAAGTCCTAGCCGCCCCTAGGCGTGCCACCACACCTCTATGTTCGGCATTTGTTATGTGAGCGCAACCCGAATAACGCATGCCATGCCCTAATGTGGCCCCGTGTTGGTCCAACGCATGTACCACGTGGCCCGTTTAGGGGGCACAACAACACATACACACACACACACACACCATTAAGAGAGTGTATCCTAACTGCGCTGTGCGAGTGCTTACGGCTACTACTTAATATAATTGGTCAGGGTTTTTGAGGGCGTGGGTTCGTGTTTCAATGTCTTTGGGCAACGATCTCGGCTAGCTTCATGCCAATGCACTTTCACGACAGACCTTGGTCAGGTCATCTGCTTGACTGATCCTTGTGAGGTTTGTTCTTTCTTTCCTTAGATGTAGACTGACAGTCGTTGATAGTTGTTAGCTCATTTAGCATTTGGTTCATCTGCACATTATCCCACCTCCAGTCTTCTTAAATTGGTCGTGACTCAGGTGGATAGGGAAGGAGAGCATGTGGTATCTGCGAAGTAAGTCAACTATCACTTAAATCTTATCCATGCAGAAGTCACCGCCGTGCTGTGGAAAACACAATGGACCTTCTTGGACTTCGACGGTCGAACTGTAGTAGGTAAAGGTAAAGGTAGTACATATCATCCAAATTAACACAACGTTAGGCATAACCTTGTTGCAATGTGGGTTGTATGTGTAAAGTAAAGAAAACAGAAAAATAGCTATTTTCGCGAAGCTGACGGTTAGGGATATGCGAGATGGAACGAGAGCGATAGCGGGGGAAATTGTCAGCGACACGGAGAAAAGAAAAACCGGCCATTTTCACAAACCAACGATTATATCCGACCCCTCTGGAATCTGCGCGAAAAGCGTTCCTAGTACATTTAAACAATTCTTTCGGTTACGGGGTCCATTACAGGCATGCACCAGTGACATTCTGGCTCTTGGTCAATCACGACTAGCATAACCGGCATATTTTCTTCAAGTTCGACCAGTCATGCTCCCGCTTAAGGTTTTGTGACGACAATCAGCCCTCATTGGCTACGCCAGTCTCACACAAAGGGCGAACTCATTCTCTTGTTTTTATGCGTACTCATTTCTAGGTCATTACTCTCCTCAACATGACTGCTTCGGATCGTGAGCCGAAGAAATTTCAAAAGAGCCAAGTCCTGAACTATGCAAGGAATCCTAAACGGATAATATCGGCTCAGTTCTGTCACATTTGCATTCAAGACGATGGCGATATTTCTTTTGATCGAGGCGGAATGCGTGAAAAAATACTGCCATGCAACATCAGCCCTCGTAGAAGGCGCGTCGCATCAGTACCGTACTTCCAAATGTGACGCACATTCGGTAGTTCAAAACCTCATTAATATTTGCAGTGGAAGATAAGAAAGGAGTACGGAAAAACCAGTAGGAACCAGATGACCAAAACAGTTCTTACCTCATAGAGTAATTCTATCCACTTTGACTCCACAAGCAGTACTTATTTGTCTGTAATTTTAAAAGCACTTCTAGAAACTATCTCCGGATATGACGGGATAAACAATGTTTCGACATTCAAACTTGACACCGATAAACTCAGAAGGACTCGCGTAATCGTCCTAATCTGTGTCGGCAAACCAAACTTGAACAGCATTGCTGTTTGCGTACCCGTCTGCAGGCCTCATCTTCATGTTTGCAGAATACGACTTGAAGCAGGACAAAAAATGACCCTACCCTGCCCAGAATAAAGGCACATTTGTCTGGACAAATGGTTTATTGATTGAGAAGGAATAAACAACAGAGCAAATAAACTAATGGTGGCAAAAAAAGAAACATATGTACATGTCCATAACAAGGGACATCCGAAAATGTTTCAGTGGGGAAAAACGCCAATACGGGGAGAATTCACCAGGGCGACCGAGATTTGTGTGGGGCGTTGGAGGCGGAGAGGGGCATAGAGCGATTCCGAAAAGCACTGCTGAAGATATCAAGAGAACATCGTTATCATTGTGATTGGTCTGTTAAACATGAGAGATTTCAACACACAACTGCAATAAGCACAATCTATGCTACGAAGTGCAAAGCTAAAACTCTGTGCTCTGAAGTAATGCGACTTAAAACCATGATTCGTGCATTAATATCCATGGAAAATGTACCATGCATTGCAGAATGAGGAATAGAACTTTCTAGCTTCGAGTGCGCTAGTGTTATCAACAAGCCCAATAGCAGCAAAGGACGTGAAAATATTGAAATTTCAAATACTGACATGAAGGGAGATATGAGGCTTATCGGCAAGCGTATAGGCAGGTCTCTGCATAGGGTTGTCCCAGGCCATCTGCGGAGACCGTTTGGCTTCCCTGGTGCAGACCACTTGACAGCCAGGGATCGTGCTCAATCAGGAGCTCTAGCACCTAGGCGACAGAAATGAAAAAGGAGTCAAGCGGAGATAAGGATATAGCCTAAGGAATGTTGATTGCATATAAAGGCGTAATGGAGGGCAGTTGCATAAAGCATACCCGGCTGTTTGTCTCGGCATTTTCTGTAGTGCTGAAGAGAGAGGGCGTGAGGCACAAGGCTAGTGCACGCGCCGACATTCGGTTGCTGGCTTGTAGTGCCACAACCTCCCGAAGGTGGAACAGAACAAAGTGTGGCCCAACACTGCTCTCTCTCTCTAGTGCATCAGCCTCCTTGCACCCGAGGCAGCCAAAGGAAGATGCGAGGCCTACTCGATATCGCCATAAGTCCCGAGCCAGGCATGGGTAGAGTACTTTCAAAGGTCGTCGATCGAGTTACATGCAGACTACATGTCGATAAATGCTGGGGCGTTTGAAAGTGGCCAAACGATGGTCGCGTCAGATTTCACTGATAACCAAAGGCATACGCTACGTCGGCTGCTCTGTTGAAACAGTCAAGTCGAGGATCGCAGGTGAGACGGTTATTTGGACGGTTGGTGAGGTGGGGCGAGAAAAAGACGATGGTGGCGTCGGCCTCTGCGGCGAATGCACCCAGTGGTAAGTGCTGCGATCTTTCTTTATCTTTGTAATTCTGAGTGCACATTTTCCGGAACTTTTAGCTCGGTGAAGGTAATGCCCGTTTTTGGAACGGCAGTAGCTCTCTCACTTTCTCTCTGTCCTTCCATATGAGATACACTGCAAAATTGTGCTCATGCTGAGTACGAACTTGAAGACATCTAATTGCGTTTTCCTGAGTGTTTCTTTTTATTTCGTAAATATGAAACATGTGCGAAGTGCCACTTAATGTCAGTCAATATGAAGAACTTTAATTCCGCTAATTAGCCTACCATCGACACTACCTATATGATCCCAGACACGTATGCCATTTGGCAAGCTATAACTGTGTCCATTACATAAAGCCATTAGGCCTTATAATTTTTGAGCATCGCCAACCATTTTTGCGATATTCGAAGCCCTCGAGATGGCGTCACGTCAATGCTGATCAGTGTGGAAGATGATGAGACGAACCGGCCTATATCCCCTTCCTGTCTTTCCTCCTTGCAGATTGCGTGCAGTCTGGCACATCGGGGCCCGCTTTTGGAGGCTTGTTGTCGCTACAGACAGAGTCACCAGATTACTCTGTAAGATTTCAGGATGAACAGTGTTGGCTGGTTATGAGGTTCTTCATTCCATGACCTGTTTTATCCTGCCATAATGTGTCTTCTTGTTGCACCGAGCAGGGGGTTCCGTTGCTACTGACAGGAATGGTGAAGGCCCTGCGCATACGCGGCCTGAGCCTTGAGGGGATCTACCGTGTCCCAGGCCGGGCCTCCAGAATGCGAGACATTATGCAACTGGCCGATTCCGTAAGCCACGTCAATAATCGCATCCATGCGTTTAACTCCATGCAAAACCTGAACTCAAACGCACTTATCTTTAGATACACGCTCATATGCGCATTCGCATATTTTTGCATTTTCAGAATGTGAATCAGTTTTGTGAGCGTCTGCATTCGGTCGAAGAGGCATTACAGAGCCGAGAAATCTCGTCAGCAATCAAAAGGTATCTGGGTCTTCTGCCCATGATCCTATTGAACGCGAACGCCTTCGTCTCGGTCATGGCGGAAGATCTCGGCCGGTCTCTGAGGACACCGGCAGGCCTGGCTAGGGACTTATGCCGATTGCGAAGAGGCCTCGCGTCTA
The DNA here is from genome assembly GCA_017591395.1 of Schistocephalus solidus. Lineage (NCBI taxonomy): Eukaryota > Metazoa > Platyhelminthes > Cestoda > Diphyllobothriidea > Diphyllobothriidae > Schistocephalus > Schistocephalus solidus. The sequence goes on from WEDG01003096.1 coordinate 14,727, forward strand.
ACTTTGGCTGCCCCGGGTGCAAGGAAGCTGATGCCCTCGAGAGAGAGTGGCGTTGGGCCACACTGGACTTTGTGCTGCACCATCTTCGGGAGGTTGTGGCTCTACAAGCCAGCCACTGAATGTCGGCGCGTGCACTAGCCTTGTGCCTCACGCCCTCTCTCTCTTCAGCCCTACAGAAAATGCCGAGACCAACAGCCGGGTATTCTTTATGCAACTGCCCTCCATTACGCCTTTATATGCAATCACCATTCCTTAGGCTATAGCCTTATCCCCGCTTGACTCCTTTTCATTTATGTCACCTAGGTGCTAGAGCTCCTGATTGAGCATTGGCCTTGGCTGTCATGTGGTCTGCACAAAGGCAGCCAACCGGTGTCCGCAGATGGCCTGGGACAACCCTATGCAGAGGCCTGCCTATACACTTGCCGGTAAGCCTCTTATCTCTCCCTTCATGTCAGTATTTGAACTTTTCCATAATTGCACGTCCTCTGCTGCTATAGGGCTTGTTGATAACACTAGCGCACTCGAAGCTAGAAAGTTCTATTCCTCATGACACAGTGCACGTTGCATTTTCAATGCATATTAATGCAAGCATCAGAGTGTTAAGTCGCATTCCTTCACAGCACAGAGTTTCAGGTCGGTGTTACAAGAAGACACATTACGGCAGGATAAACCAGGCAATGTAATGCAGAACCTCATAACCAGCCAACACTATTCATCATGAAGAATTACAGAGTAATCTGACGACTCTGTCTGTAGCGGCAACATGCCTTCAAAATCGGGCACCGATGTGCCAGACTGCACGCAATCTGCAAGGAGGAAAGACAGGAAGGGGATATAGGCCAGTTCGCTTCATCATCTTCCACACTGATAAGCATTGACGTGATGCCATCTAGAATGTTTCTTATATCGTAAAAATGGTGCCGATGCTCAGAAAATATCAGGCCTAACGGGTCTAGGCAATGGACACAGTTATAGCTTGCCAAATACTATTCGTGTCTAGGATCATACATTTAGTGCAGATGGTAACGTATTGCCGAATTACAAGTTCTTCAGATCGACTTACACTAAGTGAAAATTCGCACATGTTTTATATTAACGAAATAAAAAGAAACCCTCATGTAAAAGAAATAAGAAGTCTTCAAGTTCATACTCAGCATGAACTCAATTTTACAGTGTATCTCACATGTAAGGAAAGAGAGAAAGTGAGAGAGCTACTGCAGTTCCAAAAACGGGCATTACCTTCACCGAGCTAAAAGTTCCGGAAAATGTGCACTCAGAATTACAAAGATAAAGAAAGATCGCAGCACTTACCACTGGGTGCATTCGCCGCAGAGGCCGACGCCACCATCGTCTTTTTCTCGCCCCACCTCACCAACCGTCCAAATAACCGTCTCACCTGCGATCCTCGACTTGACTGTTTCAACAGAGCAGCCGACGTAGCGTATGCCAATGGTAATCAGTGAAATCTGACGTGGCCATCGTTTGGCCACTTTCAAACGCCCCAGCATCGATCGAAATGGAGTCTGCATTAAAATCGATCCACGACTTTTAAAAGTAATCTACCCATGCCTGGCTCGGGACTTATGGCGATATCGAGTAGGCCTCGCATCTTTCTTTGGCTGCCTCGGGTGCAAGGAGGCTGATGCACAAGAGAGAGAGAGCAGTGTTGGGCCACACTTTGTGCAACCGCATTTCGCCTTGTGCCTCACTCCCTCTCTCTTCGGCACTACAGAAAATGCCGAGACAAACAGCCGGGTATGCTTTATGCAACTGCCCTCCATTACGCCTTTATATGCAATCAACATTCCTTAGGCTATATCCTTATCTCCACTTGACTCCTTTTTCATTTCTGTCGCCTAGGTTCTAGAGCTCCTGATTGAGCATTATCCCTGGCTGTCAAGTGGTCTGCACCAGGGAAGCCAAACGGTGTCCGCAGATGGCCTTGGACAACCCTATGCAGAGACCTGCCTATACGCTTGCCGGTAAGCCTCTCATATCTCCCTTCATGTCAGTATTTGAAATTTCAATATTTTCACGTCATTTGCTGCTATAGGGCTTGTTGATAACTCTAGCGCACTCGAAGCTAGAAAGTTCTATTCCTCATTCTGCAGTGCATGGTACATTTTCTATGGATATTAATGCACGAATCATAGTTTTAAGTCGCATTACTTCAGAGCACAGAGTTTCAGCTTTGCACTTCGTAGCATAGATTGTGCTTATTGCAGTTGTGTGTTGAAATCTATCATGGTTAACAGACCAATCACAATGATAACGATGTTCTCTTGATATCTTCGACAGTGCTTTTCGGAATCGCTCTATGCCCCTCTCCGCCTCCTACGCCCAGCACAATTCTCGGCCGCCCTGGTGTATTCTCCCCGTATCGGCGTTTTCCCCCACTGAAACATTTTCGGATGGCCCTTGTTATGGACATGTACATATGTTTCTTTTTTTGCCACCATTATTTTATTTGCTCTGTTGTTTATTCATTCTCAATCAATAAACCATTTGTCCAGACAAATGTGCCTTTATTCTGGGTAGGGTAGGGGCATTTTTAGTCCTGCTTCAAGTCGTATTCTGCAAACATGAAGATGAGGCCTGCAACGGGTATGCAAACAGGAAAGACTTTCAAGTGTGGTTTGCGCGACACAAATTAGGGTGACTACGCTAGTCCTTCTAAGTTTATCGGTATCAGGTTTGAATGTCGGAAACTTTGTTTATCCCGTCATATCCGGAGATAGTTTCTAGAAGTACTGCCTCGATCAAAAGAAATATCGCCATCGACTTGAATGCAAATGTGACAGAACTGAGCCGATATTATCCGTTTAGGATTCCTTGCATAGTTCAGGACTTGGCTCTTTTGAAATTTCTTCGGCTCACGATCCGAGGCAGTCATGTTGAGGAGAGTAATGACCTAGAAATGAGTACGCATAAAAACAAGAGAATGAGTTCGCCCTTTGTGTGAGACTGGTGTAGCCAATGAGGGCTGAGTGTCGTCACAAAACCTTAAGCGGGAGCATGACTGGTCGAACTTGAAGAAAATTTGCCGGTTTCGCTAGGCGTGACTGACCAAGAGCCAGAATGTCACTGGTGCAAGCCTGTAATGGACCCCGTAACCAAAAGAATTGTTTAAATGTACTAGGAACGCTTTTCGCGCGGATTCCAGAGGGGTCAGATATAATCGTTGGTTTGTGAAAATGGCCGGTTTTTCTTTTCTCTTTGTCGCTGACAACTTCCCCCGCTATCGCGCTCGTTCCATCTCGCATATCCCTAACCGTCAGCTTCGCGAAAATAGCTATGTTTCTGTTTTCTTTACTTCACACATAAAACCCCCATTGCAACGAGGTTTTGCCTAACGTTGTCTTAGTGGAGGCCACAAGTACCACCTTTACCTTATATTATACTTCTACCAGTTTGCACAGATTAGATTTAAGTGACAGTTGACTTGCTTCGCAGATACCACATGCTCTCCTTCCCTACCCACCTGAGTCACGACCATTTCAAGAAGACTGGAGGTGGGATCGGGCGCAGATGAACCAAATACTAAATGACCCAACAACTATCAACGGCTGTCAGTCTACATCTAAGGAAAGAAAGAACAAACCTCACAAGGATCAGTCAAGCAGATGACCCGACCAAGGTATGTCGTGAAAGTGCATTGGCATGAAGCTAACCGAGAGCGTTGCCCAAAGACATTGAAACACGAACCCACGCCCTCAATAACCCTGACCAATTATATTCAGTAGAAGCCGTAAGCACTCGCACAGCGCAGTAAGGAGCATTGCCAACGGGTCAGGAAAAGAGGAGGACTTTGTAACGATAATAAACCTTATTTCGTGAGCAGGTAAACCAGGTAAGGTTCTCCTGTGTTGTGTGTGCCTCCACACCCGGTATGTCTGACTCCCGAAAATCCCAACTCCCAACACTCAAAAAAAACCTATGGTGGGGGTGACAGCTACCCCATAGGCGGCCCGCGCTAACTCGGGTCGTTCTCCATCTAAAACAAAACCGTGACCCGTTGTGGAGTTCGGCAGCGATCTGAGAGTTTCGAGCAACCCTATTTAGGGACAGCACTGTTTGCCTCCTCGCGAAGGAACAAGATAGAAAAGGTGCCCTAAACAATTGCTGGGTCTCATGTATTCTGCAGCCGTCAGTGGCTTGCAGATCGCAAATTACGCGTTTGAAAAACTCAAACAAACAGCAATATCCCCGGCCCCATCCCCCTCGTTATAACCTCCAGGCTGCTCGGGTCAATCCATTCACATTAGCAGCCTGGAGTGTTCGTTCCCTTTTCCAAAATCCTAGGAGCAACCAGCCGGAATGGAGGATGGAGCGTGTTGCTCGGGAACTGGCGCACTACAAGGTGGACATTGCTGCTCTCAGCGAGACCTGATTCTCTGAGCAGAATCAGTTGAAGGGATGTGGGTGCAGGTTACACCTTCTTCTGGAGCGACCGGCCAATAACAGAGCAACGCGACGCTGGTGTTTGCCTTTGCCATCTGTAACGACATCGTAGGACGTCTGCCCTGTGTGACACAGGGTATCAACGATCGCCTGATGAGCCTCCGCCGGCCTTTTCGGGGGGACAGGTTGGCCAACATCATCAGCGCATTCACTCTGATGCGGAGAAGGACAAATTCGACGAGGACCTGCAAGATGTGCTGCCGACTGTGCCGAATGTGGACAAGTTAATTGTCCTTTGTGACTTCAACGCCCGCGTCGGGAAGGACCTCGCTACCAAACAGGGAGTGCTGGATCACCATGGTCTCGGTAGCCGTAATGATAACGGCCTCCTTCTTCTGCGAACGTTTGCGAAAAACCGTCTACTGCTGACCAACACCTTCTTCCGCCTTTCGACGTGGGAGAAGGCCACGTGGATGCACCCTTGGTCGCGGCGCTGGCAGCAGCTGGACTATGTTTTCGTCCGGAGGCGAGACCAACAGGACATGCTGGTAACCAAGGTGATCCGCTAGGCCGATGGTTAGACAGATCATCACCTCGTCATCTCCCAGATGAGGCTCCGACTGCACCCCGACGAATGCTTCAAGGTAAGCGGACGCAAGGTAAGTTATATACTCTTTTGTTAAATTTGCCAGGTCACTCATTTTATTTCAGCAACTAAATAACCGAGAAACTCGATTAACTTCATGCTCCAGATAATAACGGCACCGTGGAAAAACGATGGTGCCAACTGCGAAATGTCATCCATTCCACCGCCACCGAAGTCCTCGGACGCGCAGGCCGTCAAAACTGGGACTGGTCTGACGACAATGACGCCGACATCAGCAACTTACTCGCGGAGACGAATGGGCTACACAAAGCCTACATGAACCTTCGGACGGACGCCACCAAAGCAGCCTTCATGAGATGTCACCGCGTTCCACAGCAACGTCTGTGGGAGATGCAGAATGCCTGGATGATTCGAAAGGCTGAGGAAATCCAGTGATATGCGGATCGCATGAAATGAACAACATTTTTCTTGACACCGGGCTCAGGTAGGGGATAAGAAGAGAGTGTGGTAGCTGCAGCGCAAGGCTACTGTCACTTAAAAGTAATTCACGTTCAAGTCACCGTACCTGCACCACCTGGTGAGGAGCATACGGTGGACCTCGTCGAAATTGACGGTCAAACTGTCGTGTGGTGTGTAGGTTAACTAGTTAGGAGAAGCACCACGCAAATTGCATTTGGTCGCTCTATTTTTTTCTACAGGTGGTGAATGCTCCTGTGGCCACCTCTATCTGGTACCCAAATGTCACCTGTAGCTCCTCGAAATTGGGTTCTTCCCAGCGACCACATCCCGGGCAACCGTCATGACCAGCGGGCTAAACCAGATGAGGGTCTCCGGTGTTGTGCGTGCCTATAAAGATGGTTAATCTGACTCCCGAAATGCCACATCCCTACCACTCAAAAAGTCCTACGGTGGTAGCGACAGCAACCCCGTAGGCGACCCAGGCTAACTCAGGTCGCTCTTCCAGTCAAACAAAACCGTGACCCATAGTGCAGTTTCGCACCCATCTGGGATGTCCCAGCAACACTATTTAGGGACAGCACTGCTTGCCTCCTCGCGGAGGAAGGAGCTATAAAAGGTGCCCTAAACAAATGCTGGATATCGCATTTTCTGCAGCCAGCAGCGGTTCGCAGATAACAAAATATACGGTCGAAAAACCCAAACAAACACCAATACCCCCCATACCCATCACCCTTGCCATACTCTTCAGGCTGCTCGGGTGAGTCCACTCACACTAGCAGCCTGGAATGTTCGTTTACCTTTACCCAGTCCTAGAAGCAACCGCCCGAAACGGAGGACGGCGCTAGTTTCTCGGGAACTGGCGCGCTACAAACTAGACATTGCTGCTCTCAGCAAGACCAGATTCTCTGAGCAGGGTTAGCTGGTGTAGGTGGGTGCCGGTTACACCTTATTCTACACTAATCCGCCAAGGACAAAGCGTCGCGATGCTGGTGTCACCTGAGCCAACGCCATCACAGAGTTTAGAAGACCGGAGGCTCGGGAGTGCGCACGTGGCTGGCGCGGCCGAAACCGCTCCTGGGCCTACCACCACACCTGGGTCTGATCCCACATAGTGGGAGCGCAATAAAGGCCACCTTAAGAGGGGGCCATTGCAGCCTAACTCTCAGTCCTTCAAACAGCCACACCACACAAACCACACAGTGGGCTGACCACGCGGTCAGAAATTTCCCGTCAGTTGGCAACATTCCCAGCCATGGCTTTTACCGCCCCGTGATAATTTCAGGCGCGTCCGATTATTTATAGTGAGGGAAATGTGCTGAGCCGTAGACCTCACTCTCTCCCCACCACCACTATAAAACCACCGTCCAAGCCGGTCAGTTTTCTGATGTGGGAGTGAACGCAGCTGCTGGTAACCTCGTCTACGTGTACTACGTACACCGGCTGGCCCCCAAAAGAAAGCAACAGATTTCAAACAACAGGGGGTTGAACGGCTTATATCTCACATGTGTGAGATAGCCAGAAGTCACGATAAGAAGGAGCCATCGCATTCTGACTCTCAGATCAACAGACAGCCACTCTTAACAAATCATATTGAACTGACTGCGAGGTATGAGTGCAATTGTCTGTTTGCAACCTTCCAAGCCAAGGCTTTTTGCACACTATGTTAGTTTCAAGCGTGTCATATTGTCTATGGTGACGTCAATGCATTGGACTACCGACCTCACTCTCTCTCTCCCACCCCCAAAATCAGACCACCATCAGACCCAGTCCGTTGTCTGATGTGCGTGTGAGCACATTGGCTGACGGGTTAGCGTACTTGTCTTCGCGCGCCACAGCACGACCTGGCCCCAATAACGCACACACCAGGATTCACTAAATATGGGGATATTGAGGAGCCATCGCCATCTGACTCCCAGTCCACTCGTCAGCTATTTGACTCACACAGAACAGACATTGGACCGATGGCGTGAACTGATGTATGCGTCAGTTTGACAGCCTTCCAAGCCACGTTTTCGAGAAAACCATGGCATTCTCAGGTACGTGATGATGTGAGGGTGTTGTCTTTTATTAGTGTAGGTTGTGTGTGCTGATGTGACTTAGCCTTCGGTGGTATACCGCAGGTTTTCGTGAATGTACATGTACCCTTATATGCCCATGCGGTGTGTAAATATGCGGGAACAGTGAGGGCAGTGGATGCGGGCACGTCGACTGAATTTCAGAGCCCCAGGCACCGGTTAACCAGCCTCCGTGCGATGGATTAGTAGGTGACTGACCAGGTCAATGCGTGAGTTGATGTTTCGGGCGTAGTGTGGCCAGGGGAAATCGGTAGAGGCTGGGGGAGGTCATTCATGGTAGTGGGGGTGGCAGTGGCGGTAAGAATGGCAGAAGTGGAGGGTTGCATGGACAGTTTAAGAGAGAGTCCCCATCACTGGTGGTGGTGGTGGTGACGGCGGTGGCTGCGGTGGCTGCGGCGGCGAAAGCAGTGGTGGTAGCGGTGGGTGGGGTAAAAGGCGATGAGTAGTGGGATGTGGTGTCTATGATGATGGAAGTAATTGAATTGATGCCAGGAGGGAGGGTGTGGGAGTCTGAAGAAGGGTTGGCAGAATTTGACGTAGAAGATGAAATTGTTGGATTGTTGGTGCATTGCGTCCGATGTGTTCCGACCAGGCTGATTCGCGCGCGGAGGATGCATCGACAGCGCGGGCATGTTGGAAGGGCCTGGGCATCGTCGGTGTTATTCCGGGTCAATGGTGACTTTCATGCCACTATTTGGCTTTGGTGGTGTCGATCCGGTTGGCCTCACAGATTGCCTAACGAGTCTTTATGGATTTTCTCCACGCCGGTCTATCCTGGGCAAGGTCCTCCAAGGTAATAGGGTTGATTTGCATTTGCTTAAGCGATTTCTTCAAAGTGTTCTTTTAGCATCATTTTTGACCTCCATGTCGGCGAGCACCCATAGCGAAATCTCCGTAGAAATGTCGTTTAGGTAGTTCTTGTCATCCATTCTTACTTGGTGGCTGTGCCATCGCAGTTGCACTTGCCTCAGCATGGCGTGGATGCTAAGGATTCCTGTCCGCTCCTGGACTTCCGTGTCCGGGATCCTGTCTAGCCATCTCAGCTTAAGTAATCTAGGGAAGCAGCTGAGATGGAAGTGATTCAGCTTAATTTCTCATGCTTTTCCAGAGCCTGTCGCGATGCACCACGCCAAAGGCTTTCTTTAGATCCACGAAGTTATTGTAAAGTTGAGTTTGCATCTCCTGGCACTTCTAGTGTAGCTGGCGGGCGGCAAAGCTCATGTCTCTTGTTCCGCGGTGTCGTCGGAAGCCACATTGGCTTTCCGGGAGCAGGCCCTGCTTCAGGTGAGCGTTCAGGCGATTGAGGAGAATGCGGGCGAAGATCATTTAGCGATGATCAGCAGCAACATTCTTTAGTGATTGTTGCAGAGTTGTCGGCTACCTTTCATTTTGTTGAGGTGGATAATGGTGGCGTCTTTGAAATTCTGAGGAACATGCCCTTGCTGCCACATCTCCTGGTAGAGCACTGTGAGTCAGTTCATCAGTTGATGGTCGCCATGTTTGTAAACCTCAGCAGGGATTGCGTCCATGTCAGGTGCTTTCCCGCTGGAGAGTTGCTGCACGGCTCTGATAGTTTCTTGGAGAGAGGGTCAGAGCTCAAGGTCGGTGTTGATTTCCACTTCAAGCAGCTGATCGATGGCGGCGTCGGATATGGTGGAGGGCTGGCTGAGAGGTCTTTGGAAATGTTCTGCCCATCGCGTCAGGACTCGAGTCTTCTCAGTGAGCTGTGTCCTGCCATTGACACTGAGAAGAGGGGCAGCGCCTTTGATGGGAGGCCTGTAGACAGTCTCGGTGGTGGCGAATAAGTTCTTCCATTTGTTTCGGTCCGCATACACTGGGAGGGCCTGGGCTTTGCGCATCATCCAGGCATCCTGCCTCTCCCGCATCCGTTGCTGTACAAGGCGGCGATTTCGGTAGAAGGCTCTCTTTTTTGCAGCGGTAGGGCGATCAACGTAGGCTTTGTGCAACTGTTTTCTCGACGAGCAGAGCGTTGATACCTGCGTTATTGTCAACAAACCAGTCTTAGTGCTGACGATGTGTGCGGCCGAGGACTTCCAGAGCGGTGGATTGGATGGTGATCCTCAGCTAAAACCAGTGGTCCTCCACTGAGGTGTTCGCGTCGGCGACTGAAAGGTTGGCAATTCGGGTGGCCAGCTGAGTTTACCTGCATGTCACATAACTTAATGTCTCCTGTGTGGCTGTAGACGAAGCCTCATCTTGTAGACGACGGGTTGATGATCGATCCATCAGTTGGCACCCGGAGTGCCTTTTTCACCAGCACTTCCTGCTGGTCTCGCCTCTGGACGAGGACATAGTCCAGCAGGTGTCTTTGCCTCCAGACCACCTTATGCCGAATCGTTGAATTTGCCATTTGGCCGTCGGAGCTGGTCATCGGTGGAGTGTGAGGGAGGGGGGCGTAAACACTGATAATGGTAGTGAACTTGTCTTCCCCAAGAGGCAGGGGGAGGCTCATGAGGCGATCATTGATGTGTTGTGGCCGACAAGGCAGACGTCCCACGATGTCGGTCCAGGTGGCAAGGTGACGCTGGCGTCGCGTCGCTCTACTAGGGTTGGCCATACCAGGAGTCGTCGGCATCCACCTCCTCCATTTAGCTTTACTCAGAGAATCGAGTTTCCCTGAGTGTGTCAATGGCCACTTTGATGGGCGCCTGGTCCCGAGCATCAATCACTGCCCTCATTTCCGGTCGACTGCTTCCCTGATTGTCTCGTCAGCTTTAAAGCGCCCGCACGTTCTGGTGTAATATTCTCTAATCCAATGCTATCGAAAGGTTCTGTGAGCACGTGAAAAACATATATCCCAAAACCGCATCAGGTACCCAACCTACCGCACCGGAGATATTCGGCCACAGTTCTTTTACATTTGCCTACCCGCGAATGGGAACTTTCCTAATGATCATAGGGAACTGCGTGCACAGACCATGGAAGACCTTGGTCTGCAACGATTGCCCCAATAGGAGGTGCGCCCAATGAGTACTGCATTGGAAATCTTGTGGCACACTGTCGGTTAGTTAAACGTGCGATATTATTTGTGGTGGACTTGAGTCACTGCATTTCTCTGGAATTATGTCCCCAAAAAACAAATAACCAGAAACACTTGATTCATCGTCTTGAAAATAAAAGCGCATGTTTAATTTGTGTTCCTAAACCTCCCGATATCGGCTTGATGCAGGCTGCTGTTCATGAACCTCTCCTCATCTGACAAGGCTTAGCTCCTGCTCTCCGCAGATGCTCTTGCTGCATTCGAAAAAGTGAAGACTTCCTGGAATGACGCTCTGTACCCTCATGTTTAAAGCCCGCGAATCTGTTGTCAGTGCCGTTCCTCCACAGCATCTGGCATGACCAACTCAATCTCATGAAAGTTATAGTCTGCGGAATCGCACTACTAAATAATTGGACGGAAGGTTCTGGTTATCTACCTAGTTGTGCTGAAGTACTAGATATCTCTGAGACCGCTGACATCCCTGTCTCCATCAATCGCAAGTCTTCCTCTATCTCTCCGGTGCTCCAGCTGCGGTCAGTAATATTTGACACCTGTGGGCACCACCAACCACACTAGAACTCAAATTTCTACTCGGATACCCCCATCTCGATGCAGTGCAAAAGACGATGGTGGCGTCGGCGTCTGCGGCGGTGGCACCCAGTGGTAAGTGCTGCAAACTTTCTTTATCTTCGTACTTCTGAGTGTACATTTTCCGGAACTTTCGAGCTCGGTAAGATAATGCCTTTTTTTGGAACTGCAGTAGCTCTTTTACTGCACGAAGTCTGCAAAGAGGAAAGACAGAAAGGTGATATAGGCTGGTTCGTCTCATCATCTTCCACACTGATCAGCATTGACGTGACGCCATCTCGAAGGCTTCGAATATCGCAAAAACGGTTGGCGATGCTCAGGAATTATAAGGCCTAATGGCTCTATGCAATGGACACAGTTATAGTTTTCCAAATGGCATGCGTGTCTAGGATCATACAGGTAGTGCAGATGGTAGGCGTATTGCCGGAGCACAAGTTCTTCACATTGTCTAGCCCTAAGGGGCACTTGGCACATGTTTCATGTTAATGAAATAAAAAAAACTCAGGAAAACGCAATAAGAAGTCTTCAAGCTCGAACTCAGCATGAGCTCAATTATACAGTGTATCTCAGATGTAGTAAGAGCATCTGCAGAGAGCAGGAGCGAAGCCTTGTTAGGTGAGGAGAGTTTCATGAATGGCAGCCTGCATCAAGCCGATATCGGGAGGTTTCGGAACACAAATTCAACATGCGCTTTTATTTTCCAGATGATGAATTAAGTGTTTCTGGTTATTTGTTTTTTGGGGACATCATTCCAGAGAATTGCTGTTACTCAAGTCCACCTAAAATAATATCGCACGTTCGACTCATCGACAGTGTGTCACAAGATTTCCAATGCAGTACTGATTGGGTGCCACTCCTGTAGGGGATATCTTTGCACACAAAGGTCTTCCATGGTCCGTGCACGCAGTTCGCGATGATCAGTAGGAAAGTTTCCAATCGCGGGTAGGCAAATGTAAAAGAACTGTAGCCGGACGTCTGCGGTGAGGGTAGGTTGGGTACCTGATGCAGTTGTGGGATATTCGTTTAGAGAATATTAGACCAGAATGTGCGGGCGCTCTTAAGATGACGAGACAATCAGGGAAGGAGCCGACCGGAAAGGAGGACTGTGAATGTTGCTCGGGACCTGGTGCCCTACAAGGTGGATATCGCCAAACTCAGGGAAACCCGATTCTCTGAGTTGGGGTAAATGGAGTCGGTGGATGCCGGCGACACCTTCTGGTGTGGCCACCCACAAGCAGAGCGACGCGACGCCAGCGTCACCCTACCACCTGGACCGAAATCGTCGGACATCTGCCCTGTCGGCCACAGCACATCAAGGAACGCCTCATGAGCCTCCACCTGCCTCTTGGGGAAGACAAATTAACCACCATCATCAGTATCTACGCCCCCTACTCCACCGACGACCAGCTCCAACGGGCCACAGTGCAAATTCTACGAGGAACTGCGGATCCACCTGAAGATTGTATTGAAGGCAGCTAAGTTGGTTGGCCTTGGTGAGATTAATGCCCACCTTGGCACAGACCTCACCAAGTGGAGAGGAGTGCTGGGCCCCAATGGTCTCGGCGGCTTCAATGACAATAGCCTACTCCTCCTACGAGCCTACTCAGAGTACCGCCTCATCCTGGCAAATGCCTTCTTCACTCTTTCGAGACGGCATAAGGTGACCTGGAGACACCACCAGTTGAGGCAATGACAACTGCTGGACTATGTTCGATAAGAACATATTTGGAAAAATATATGGGGCGTTTATTCGTTCACACCTGGAATATGGAGTTCAGGCGTGGCAACCGTGGCTAAAAAGATTACAAACTGCTTGAAAGGGTCCAAAGGAGGGCAACAAAAGTCGTGAAGGGTCTAAAGTCTTTATCATACAAATGCAGACTTGACGCTCTTAACCTTTTCCCTCTTGAGTACAGGCAGATTCGAGGCAATCTCATGCTGACATACCGGCTTGTAAGGAATCAGGACTGTGCTCTACACTTCGAAGACTTTTTTCATTTGCCACAACAAATAACCTGCGTGGGAATTCTCCGCAATCACCATTCCTTAGGCTTTAGCCTTATCCCCGCTTGACTCCTTTTCATTTGTCACCTAGGTGCTAGAGCTCCTGATTGAGCACGATCCCTGGCTGTCAAGTGGTCTGCACCAGGGAAGCCAAACGGTCTCCGCAGATGGCCTGGGACAACCCTATGCAGAGACCTGCCTATACGCTTGCCGGTAAGCCTCTTATCTCTCCCTTCATGTCAGTATTTGAACTTTCCATAATTGCACGTCCTCTGCTGCTATAGGGCTTGTTGATAACACTAGCGCACTCGAAGCTAGAAAGTTATATTCCTCATGACACAGTGCACGTTGCATTTCCAATGCATATTAATGCAAGCATCAGAGTGTTAAGTCGCATTCCTTCACAGCACAGAGATTCAGGTCGGTGTTACAAGAAGACACATTATGGCAGGATAAACCAGGCAATGTAATGCAGAACCTCATAACCAGCCAACACTATTCATCATGAAGAATTACAGAGTAATCTGACGACTCTGTCTGTAGCGACAACACGCCTCCAAAATCGGGCACCGATGTGCCAGACTGCACGCAATCTGCAAGGAGGAAAGACAGGAAGGGGATATAGGCCAGTTCGCTTCATCATCTTCCACACTGATAAGCATTGACGTGATGCCATCTAGAAGGTTTCTAATATCGTAAAAATGGTGCCGATGCTCAGAAATTATCAGGCCTAACGGGTCTAGGCAATGGACACAGTTATAGCTTGCCAAATACTATTCGTGTCTAGGATCATACATTTAGTGCAGATGGTAACGTATTGCCGAATTACAAGTTCTTCAGATCGACTTACACTAAGTGAAAATTTGCACATGTTTTATATTAACGAAATAAAAAGAAACCCTCATGTAAAAGAAATAAGAAGTCTTCAAGTTCATACTCAGCATGAACTCAATTTTACAGTGTATCTCACATGTAAGGAAAGAGAGAAAGTGAGAGAGCTACTGCCGTTCCAAAAACGGGCATTACCTTCACCGAGCTAAAAGTTCCGGAAAATGTGCACTCAGAATTACAAAGATAAAGAAAGATCGCAGCACTTACCACTGGGTGCATTCGCCGCAGAGGCCGACGCCACCATCGTCTTTTTCTCGCCCCACCTCACCAACCGTCCAAATAACCGTCTCACCTGCGATCCTCGACTTGACTGTTTCAACAGAGCAGCCGACGTAGCGTATGCCAATGGTAATCAGTGAAATCTGACGCGACCATCGTTTGGCCACTTTCAAACGCCCCAGCATCGATCGACATGTAGTCTGCATGTAACTCGATGGACGACCTTTGAAAGTACTCTACCCATGCCTGGCTCGGGACTTATGGCGATATCGAGTAGGCCTCGCATCTTTCTTTGGCTGCCTCGGGTGCAAGGAGGCTGATGCACAAGAGAGAGAGAGTGGTGTTGGGCCACACTTTGTTCTGCTCCACCTTCGGGAGGTTGTGGCTCTACAAGCCAGCAACCGCATGTCGGCGCATGCACTAGCCTTGTACCTCACTCCCTCTCTCTTCGGAACTACAGAAAATGCCGAGACCAACAGCCGAATATACTTTATACAACTGCCCTCCATTACGTTTTTTATATGCAATCAATATTTCTTATGCTATATCCTTATCCCCGCTTGACTCTTTTTCATTTCTGTCGCCTAGGTCGCCCGTATCGCCGTTTTTCCCCACTGAAACATTTTCGGATGGCCCTTGTTATTGACATGTACATATGTTTCTTTATTTGTCACCATTCATTTATTTGCTCTGTTGTTTTTTTTTCTTAATCAATAAACTAATTCTCCGGAAATATATACCTTTATTCTGGGCAGGGTAGGGCTGTTTTTAGTCCTGCGTCAAGTCATAATCTGCAAACATGAAGATGAGGCCTGCAACGGGTACGCAAACTGGAAAGACTTTCAAGTGTGGTTTGCGCGACACAAATTAGGACGACTACGCTTGTCCTTCTAAGTTTATCGGTGTCAGGTTTGAATGTCGGAAACATTGTTTATCCCGTCATATCTGGAGACAGTTTGCATTAGTGCTTAAAAATTACAGACAAATAGGTAATTATTGTGGAGACAAACTTGATTGAATTACTTTAGGAGATTGAGACTGTTTGCCATCTGGTTCCTACTGGTTTTTCTGTACTCCCGACTTATCTTCCACTGTAAATATTACTGAGGTTTCGAACTACCGACGGTGTGTCACATTTGGAAGTACGGTGCTTATGCGACTTGCCATCTGCGAGGGGTGATGTTGCATGGCAGTATCTGTTCACGCATTTCACCACGATCACAAAAAATTTCCCCATCGACTTGAAGGCAACTGTGTCAGAACTGAGCCGATATTATCCGTTAAGGATTCCTTGCATAGTTCAGAACTTGGCTCTTTTGAAATTTCTTCGACTCATGATCTGAGACAGTCATGTTGAGGAGATTAATGACCTAGCAATGAGTTCGCACAAAACTAAAGAGATTGAGTTCGCTGTTTGTGTGAGATTAGTGAAGCAAGTGAGGGCTGAGAGTCGTGACAGCGCCTTAAGCGGGAATATTTGCCGTTTTCGCTAGTCGTGATTGCAAGCGTGTAACGGACCCCATAACCGAAAGAATTGTTTGAATGTAGTAGGAACGCTTTTTGCGCGGATTCCGGAGGGGTCAGATATAATCATTGGTCTGTGAAGATGGCCGGTGTTTATTATCTCCCTGTCGCTGACATCTTCCCCCGCTATCGCTCTTGTTCCATGTTGCCTGTCCCTATCCGTCAGCTTCGCGAAAATAGCTATTTTTTCCGTTTCCTTTACTTTACACATAAAACCCCCATTGCAGCAAGGTTTTGCCTAACGTTGTCTCAGTGGGGCCACATGTACTACCTTTATCTAATACTACTACAGTTCGACCGTCGAAGTCCATCGAGGTCCATTGTGTGTTCCATATCGTGGCGGCGACTTGCGCACGGATTAGATTTAAGTGAAAGTTGACTTTCTTCGCAGATACCACGTGCTCTCCTTCCTTACCCGCTTGAGTCACGACCAATTCAAGAAGGTTGGAGGTGGGATCGGGCGCAGATGAATCGGGCGCAGATGAACCAAATACTACTCAACGGCTGTCAGTCTACACCTAAGGAATAAAAGAACAAACCTCTCAAGGATCAGTCAAGCAGATGACCCGACCAAGGTCTGTCGTGAAAGTGCATTGGCTTAAAGCTAGCAAAGAGCGTTGCCCAAAGACATTGAGGCACGAACCCACGCCCTCAAAAACCCTGACTAATTATATTCAGTAGTAGCCGTAAAGCACTCCCACAGCGCAGTAAGGAGCATTGCCAATGGTCAGGAAAAGAGGAGGACTTTGTATCGATAATAAACCTTTTGTCAGCATCTCTTCCACATGGTGGATACACATTCTGAAATGTGTGCGTGTGTTTGTATGTGAGTGTGGGGTGTGGGTGTAGGGGTACTAGTTATGGGTAGCACATCACATATAGCATTTGGTCGCTCCATTTGTCTCGTACAGGTGATGAATGCTGCTGTGGCCACCTCTAATTGGTACCCAGCTCTCACCTGGGGCTCCTCGAATCTGGTTCTTCCAAGCGGCCAGACCACGGATAACCGTCACGACAGGCGGGCTAAACCAGATAAGTGTCTCCGGTGTTGTGTGTGCCTCCACACCCAGTATGTCAGACTCCCGAAATTTCCACCTCCCCTCTCTCAAAAAGTCTCAAGTTGGGCCGACAGCAACCCCGTAGACGGCCCAGGATAACTCGGGCCGTTCACTTTATAAAATCTGTGACCCGTAGTGGAGTTCGGCAGCCGCCTGGGATGTCCGAGCAGCCCTATTTGGGACAGCAATGCTAGCCTCCTCCGGAACGGAACGGAGAACGGCACTAGTCGCGCAGGAAATGGCAAGCTTCATACTGGACATTGCTGCTCTCAGCAAGTCCCGATTTTCTTAGCAGGTTTAGCTGGAGTAAGTGGGTGCCGGCTACATCTTCTTCTGGAGCGACCGGTAAAAGGCAGTGTGATGCGACGTTGGTGTTGCCTTAACCCTCCTGAATGACATCGTGGGACGTCTGCCCTGTGTGCCACAGGGTATCAATGATCGCCTGATGAGCCTCCACATGCCTCTTCGGGAAGACAAGTTCACCACCATCATCAGCTCCTATGCTCCCCGAATGACGAGCTCTGATGCGGCAAAGGACCAATTGTACAAGGACCTGCATGTACTTCTGGCGACTCTGCCAAAGGTGGACAAGTAAATTTTCCTTGGTGACTTCAACGCCCGCGTCGGGACAGACCACGCTGCCTGGCAGCGAGTGCTGGGAAACCATGGTCTCGGTAGCCGTAATGAAAATAGCCTCCTTCTTCTGCGAACGTCTGCGGAACACCGTCTCCTGCTGACAAAAAACTTTGTCCGCCTTCCGACGCTGGAGAAGGCCTCGTGGATGCACCCTCGGTTGCGGCGTTGGCAGCTGCTGGACTATGTTCTCGTGCGGAGGCGAGACCAACAGGACGTGCTGGTAACCAAGGTGATCCACTAGGCCAATGTTTGGACAGATCAACGCCTCGTCGTCTCCCAAATGAGGCTCCGACTTCAACCCGAAAGAAGGACCCAATGTAAGCGACCGCCAAGTAAGTTAAATACTCTTTGTTCAATCTGTCTGCTCACAGTTTTGAATTCAGCAACCAAATAACTGAGAAACTAAAGAGCTTGCATGCTGCAGCCAGAAATGCCACCGTGGAAACACGATGGTGTCAACAGCGAAATGTCATCCAGTCCACCGCTCTCGAAATTCTCGGACGCGCAAGCTGTCAGCAACAGGACTGGTTTGACCAAATTGACGCTGACATCAGTTACTTACTTGCGGAGAAGAATTGACTACACAAAGCCTACATGGACCTTAGGACAAACACAACCAAAGCAGCCTTCTTGACAGGACACCGCCTTCTACAGAAATGGCTGTGGGAGATGCAGGATGCCTGCATGATCCGAAAGGCTGAGGAAATCCAGGGGTATGCGGACCACGATAAAATGAAAATCTTTTAAAAACCATCAAAGCCATATTCGACCCCTGCTGACAGAGAAATCGCAAATTCTGAAGCGCTGGGTCGAGCACTAAAGAAGTGTCCTTAATTGTTCATCAGCCATCCCCGACGCTGCCATTGACTGACTCCCTCAAGTGGACACGAACAATAATCTGGATCTGCCGCCTTCCCTACCAGAAACCATCCGGGTCCTGCAGTAGATTTCCGGTGGTAAGAAACCAGGATCCGACGTAATCCCACCGGAAGTCCACTAGCACGGCGAGCCCCAGCTGATGGCAGAATCCACAACACTCTTCCAGGAGATGTGGCGCCAAGGACAAGTTTCTCAGGAGTTCGAAGACGTGACCATCGTCCATCTCTACAAGCGGAAGGGGAAACGACACCTGTGTGATAATCAAAGAGGCATCTCGTTGCTCAACATCACCGGATGATCTTCGTCCGTATCCTTCTCAATCATCTGAAAGGTCACCTAGAGCAGGGCAAATTTGGATTCCGCCGACACCCACTCAGTCTCATTGGGCTTGCATGCATTCATGCTTGTAGTATCCGAGGATGTCAAGGATAGCACACACCGCGAACTAGATCACCTGGAATAGCTTCCGGTCATATATTACTGGCAAAATCGTTAAATAATTCGTCAAGCACACATTTATAGATGGAAGTATCGAATAATTGTATAGTGTATAGGATTGATGTTAACGGAAACAAATTATAGAATAACAAAAGGGAAGTAGAACGACACAAACTAATATGGCGTAACTGTACAATCGATCCGTTTGGAGTGGGAGGTAGTCACGAATGATCAGTCAGATACCGGTGAGGAGTGCAGCGCTGTAGGCAAGTGCGCGTGAGGGTCAGGAAAGATGCTCACGGTAAATGACATGCGAGACGGAATGAGATCGATAGTGGTGGAAGATGTCAGCAACAGGGAGAGAAGAAACACCGACCATCTTCACCGACCAACGATCACCTCTGCTCGATCCGCAATCCGCGTGAAAAGCGGTCCTAGTAAATTCAAACTATTATGTTGTTTACGGGGTCCGTTACACGCTGCCACCAGTGACAGTCTGGCTCTCGGTCAATCGCAACTAACGAAACCGGCCGAAATACTTCAAGGTCGACCAGTCATGCTCTCACTGAATGCGCTGTGACAACTCTCAGCCCTCATCGGCTACGCCATTCTCACACAAATGGCCAGGTCATCTAGGTCATAACTGTCCTCAACATGACTGCCTCGTATCATGAGCCGAAGGACTTCAAAAAATAAGAGCCAAGTCCTCAACTATGCAAGGAACCCTAAACGGATATTATCGGGCTCAGTTCTATCACATTTGCCTTCCATTTGATGGATACATTTCTTGTGATCGTGGGATAATGCGTGAATAGATACTGATTTGCAACATCAATCCTCGCAGAAGGTCCAGCGCATCTACCACGTGGCCCGTTAAGTACCCCCTACACCACACAAGCATACACACATGGGCGATTAAAACATCTGTACTTGTTTCCAGTCAGTGCGAGCAGTGAATGGAGTCACTATGCACCACACCGATCAAACGAATTCAGCGTACAGGTACATGTGTCCCATCTGGATAGGGGGGCACTCTTTCTTGTCCATTGGATTACCGGTAGGGAGTACAGTGCTGCTATTAACTGTAGGTTTTGTAAGGAGGTTATGCTTACATTGCTTGGGTGAAAACGAGACGGTCTGCGATGACGAAGAAAGAAGGCGTGAGGCACAAAGCTATTGCACGTGGGGACATGCGGTTGCTGGCTTGCAGAGCCACAACCTCCCGAAGGTGGCGCAGCACATAGTCGAGTGTGGCCCAACATCACCCTCTCCCGAGGGCATCAGCCGCCTTGCAACCGGGGCAGCCAAAGGAAGACGTGAGTTCTACTCGCAATCGCCATTAGTCCCGAGCCAGGCCTGCCAGTGTCCGCAGAGTCCAGCCGAGATCTTCCGCCATGACCGAGGCGAAGGCTTCGGTGTTCAATAGGCTCGTGGGCAGAAGACCCAGATACCTTTTGATTGCTGACGAGATTTCTCGGTCTAGAAGGCCTCTTCGTCTGAATGCAGACGCTCACACAGCCGATTCACCTTCTTAAAATGCAGAAATATGTGAATGCGAGTATTAGCGTGCATCTAAAGACAAGTGCGTTTGAGTTCAGGTTTTGCATGGATTTGAACGCATGTATGCGATTAAGGACGTGGCTTACGGAATTGGCCAGTTGCATAATGTCTCACATTCTGGAGGCCTGGCCTGGGACACGATAGGTCCCCGTCCTCTCTCTTGCTCCCCAACCTGAGCCCGGTGCCATCACAGAGTGAAGAAGACCGGAGGCGGGGGAGGGCGCAGGTGGCTGGCACGGCCTGAACTGCCCCTGGGGTGTACCAGCACATATGGCTCTGATCCCAGAGTGGGAGTGCCATAAAAGCTACCTTAGGAAGGGGCCGTTGCAGCATGACTCTTAGTCGTTCAGTCAGCCACTCCACACACAACACACAGTAGGTTGACCACGCGGTCCGAGTTATCTCGTCAGCTGGCAAACTTCCAGGCCAGGGTTTAAGTGCACTGTGATAGTTTCAAGCGCTTCAGATTGTTTATAGTGCGGGAAATGCGCTAAGCCCTAGATCTAACTCTCTCCCCACCACCACCATAAAACCACCGTCCGAGCTGGTCAGTTGTCTGATGTGGGAGTGGGCGCAGCTGCTGGTGACCTCGTCTTCGTGTACTACGTGCAACAGCTGGCCCCCCAAACACAAGCACTAGCATTTCACACAACATGGGGTTGAGCGGCTTAAACTCACATGTGTGAGATAGCCAGAATTCACATTAAGAAGGAGTAATCGCAGCCTGACTCTCAGATCACAAGACCGACACCACGCAAAACATATTGGACTGACTGCGGAGTATGAGTGTAATTGTCTGTTGGCAAGCTTCCAAGCCACGGCTTTAAGAGCACCGTGTTATTTTTAAGCGCGTCACATTGTCTATAGTGAAGGAAATGCGCTGAGCTGTTGACCTCATCTCTCTCTCTCTCTCTCTCTCTCTCTCTCTCTCTCTCTCTCTCCAAAATCAGACCACCGTCCGAACCAGTCAGTTGTCTGATGTGCGTGTGGGCGCATTGGCTGACGGGTAAGCGTACTTGTCTACACGCGCCACAGCACGACCTTGCCCCAATAACGCACACACCAGGATTCACTAAATATGGGGATATTGAAGAGCCATCGCCATCTGACTCCCAGTCCACTCGTCAACCACTCAACACACACATATCATACACTGGACTGGTGTATGCGCCAGATTGACAGCCTTCCGATCCACCTTTTCTAGGAAACCGTGGTATTCTCAGGTACGTGATGATGTGAGGGTGTTGTCTTTGTATTAGTGTAGGTTGGGTGTGCTGATGTGGCTAAGCTTCCGGTGGTTTACTGCTGGTTTTCGTGAATTCACATGTGCCCTAATAGGCCCATGGTATGTGTAAGAATAATGGAGAAGTGAGGGCAGTGAAGGTGGGCACGTCGACTGAATGTCGGAGTCCCAGCCACCGGTTCACCAGCCTCCGTGCGATGGATTAGCATGTGACCGACCAGGCTGATGCCTGAGTTGATGTTGCGGGCGTCGTGTGGGCAGGAGAAATTGGGAGAGGCTGGGGGGATGTCATTCATGGTCGTGGGGATGACAGTGGCAGTAAGAATGGCAGAAGCAGAGGGTTTGCGTGGACAGTTTAGGAGAGAGTCCCTATCGCTGGTGGTAGTGGTTGTGGTGGTTACGGCGGTGGCTGCGGTGGCAATGTCGGTGGGGGTTGCGGTGGGTGGTGTAAAATGCGATTAGTAATGGGATTTGGTGTTTATGATAGTGGGAGTAATGGAACTAATGCCAGGAGTGAGGGTAGGGGAGTCTGAAATAGGGTTGATAGAATTTGACGTAGAAGGTGGAATTCTCTGATTGTTGGTGCATTGCGTCCGAATATGTCTGACCAGGCTGATTCGCGCGTGGAGGATGCGTTGACAGCGTGGGCATGTTGGAAGGGCCTGGGCTATCAATTCCAGCAGCCGAGCCATGCATCAGCCACAGGTTTCGAGTCACGTCAGCTGCAGAAATAGGATCAAGGTTTTCCCAGTCCACAGCATTTGGAGCAGCGATGTTTCAGGGCACAGGGCTTTACGCCAATCGCCCGACAGCACAAATTGGGCCTCGGCTTTTGGATTTTTGGCAAGCCAAGCTTGCACCTCCACATACTGAGCACGTCTTAGTTTGTAGCTGGCGGTGGAGCGCGCAGATGCAGTTGGTCGTTTACTCATTCTGGGTCGCCAGCGTCTCGAAAAGACAGAGAGCACCTGCGCATCAAAGCGTGGACTAGATTCAGGAAAATGCTCCTCTCCCATGAGCAGATCCAAAGCGAGTTATAGCAGGTCACCCGATGCTAAGGCCTGACATGGTGATTCAGTTAAGAGCTTGACGGCTGCGTTAAGGAGTGAGTTTCAACAGCACTGCATCAGGTTCATTAAGCAAATAGGAGCAGTACGGGGATTAGGAGAAGTAGGACCGGTAGGAGATAATCGCCCTGACAGGGAAAACAGGGACTCGTCCTTATGTAACTTAGAAAGTCGCCTGAACACAGCCCTAACAATGCGCGTGGGGAACTTAACCCCCACTAGGAATGGTGAGTACTCCTTACAAAGAAAATGGAAAACTCATCCGGGAACTCGAGCCGATGTCTCCGAGTTTGGTTGAGTTATCGCGCTTAGCAGCCACCAGCCACGGACCACAGCTGCATACGCCAAAAAAGTGCACACACACTGACGGTCCAGCCAAACGCCTGCCTATCTCCGTGGGTAGGGCCGGGAATATTAACCCAATGCCCTTTCGCTCCGGTCGCAGGCGCGCACACGCACACACAAACAGACAGATGTATGCAAGGCATCCCACGTCTCTGTGACCGATTGTTGTTCATGCAAGTGGTCATGTGCTGCTCACACCACCAAACATAGCCAGAGATCCAGCTTGCGGTGATGGCCCGCTATAGGTCCAACGCTCCAGCACCATCCATTTCCAGGGCTGGTCAATTTGGCAGGCGAGTTGTTAAACACTCCTTAGTGGATGCCTACTTCCGTGGCCACCGTCCTGCTGTCTATATTAACCAACAACTTTTGTGGCATCTCAGGAGCGTCAGCGATATTCACCTCAACCGGGCGTTTGGTTCATCCAACAGCCTCAGTTCTGCTTACAAAAAACGACCCACTTGGAATTCGCACATTCAGCACCCAAATCCTACTTGCTTATGTAGCTACATACCTTTGCGTTTCATCGTTTCCTTTTGACCTTCTTCGAATTCCGACATTGGAAACGCGCACAAGATATACCGCGACAATTTTGTCTCGCCATCTGCATTCATGACAGCTCTAACGCTCTGTCTCTCTCTCTCTCTCTCTTTCTCTCTGTGTCACTCATTTATTCTCTCTCGCTCTCAACTTTGCCTGTTTCTCCTGCCAAAAGATATCCTGACATTTAAAAAAACCACGAATAAGCGCATGGTGCTAATGCCCTATGTTATCCCTCGTGTGCCCTATTATTCCATAAGACAGCATATAAAAGCGGCAAGATGGCTCAATGATTAGCTAGGAGAAAGCTATGCTCACTGATTTTTTTCCTGTACTGACTGTCATCGATCATTATAAGCATTGCGTGCTAGGGTAACAGGACTAATGTCAATAGATCCTAGTGGTGTCGAAATGACTAGCGTCGATTCACAGCTGGATTCACCCGTTGACTCTCTACCAGGCTGCAGTCTCACCTCAACTAAAAAATCCCCTGTTCTCCTGATTAACCACAAATGAAGCCCGAAGTTTATTGTCTCATTTTTGCATGTTAAGCATTTTCCAGCCTACCATCTCTCCCTTCATGTCAGTATTTGAACTGTCCGAATTTGTACGTCCTCTGCTGCTATAGGGCTTGTTGATAACACCAGCGCACTCGAAGCTAGAAAGTTCTATTCCTCATTCTGCAGTGCATGGTACATTTACTATGGATATTAATGCAACATCAGGGTTTTAAGTCGCATTACTTCACAGCACAGAGTTTCAGCTTTAAATTTCGTAGCAAAGATTGTACTTATTGCAGTTGTGTGTTGACATCTCTCATGGTTAACAGGCCGATCACAATGATATCGATGTTCTCTAGATATCTTCGGCGATGCTTTTTGGAATCGTTCTATGCCCCTCTCCGCCTCCACCGCCCTGCACAAATATCAGCCGCCACGGTGTAATCTCCCCATATCGGCGTTTTCCCCCCACTGAAACATTTTCGGATGGCCCTTGCTATGGACATGTACCATTCGTTTATTTGCTCTGTTGTTTATTCCTTCTCAATCAATAAACCATTTGTCCAGAAATATGTGCCTTTATTCTGGGCAGGGTAGGGCCGTTTTTAGTCCTGCGTCAAGTCGTATTCTGCAAACATGAAAATGAGGCCTGCAGACGGGTACGCAAACAGAAATGACTTCCAAGTGAGGTTTTCGCGACACAGATTAATAAAACTAGGCGAGTCTTTCTGAGATTATCGGTGTCAGTTTGAATGTCGGAAACATTGTTTATCCCGTCATATCTGGAGATAGTTTTCAGAAGTGCTTCGAAATTCCAGACAAATAAGTAGTGCTCGTGGAGTCAAAGTTGGTTGAATTACTATAGGAAATTGGGAGTTTTTAGGTCATCTGTTTCCTACTGGTTTTTCCGTACCCGAATTATCTTCCACTGCAAATATTACTGAGGTTTCGAACCACCGACTGTGTCACATTTGGAAGTACGGTTTTGATGCGATGCGCCTTCTGCGTGGGCTGATGTTGCAGAACAGAATATATTTAGAACTGAGCCTGATATTATCCGTTTATGGTGGCTTGCATAGTTAAGGACTTGGCTCTTTTGTTTGAAAGTCCTTTGGCTCATGATCGGAGGCAGTCATGTTGAGGAGAGAAATGGCCTAGAAATGAGTACCCACAAACTAAAGAGAATGAGTTCGCCATTTGTGTGAGAATGGCGTAGCTACTGGGGACTGATTGGTCTGTGAATATGGCCGGTGTTTCTTCTCTCCCTGTCACCGACATCTTCCCCCGCTATCTCTCTCGTTCCTTGTCTTCACACATAAAACCCCCATTGCAACGAGGTTTTGCCTAACGTTGTCTTAGTGGGGCCACATGTACTACCTTTACCTTATACTACTACAGTTCGACCGTGGAAGTCCAACGAGGTCCACCGTGTGTTCTACAGCGTGGCGGCGACTAGCACATCGGTAAGTTTTAAGTGATAGTAGACTTGCGCCGCAGATACCACACGCTCTCCTTCCTTACCCACCTGATTCACGACCAATTCAAGAAGACTGGAGGTGAGATCGGGCGCAGATGAACCAAATACTAAACGGCCCAACAACTATCAATGGCTGTCAGTCTACCTCACAAGGATCAGTCAAGCAGATGACCCGTCTAAGGTCTGTCGTGAAAGTGCATTGGCAAGAAGCTAGCCGAGAGCGTTGCCCAAAGACTTTGAAACACGAACACACGCCCTCAAAAACCCTGACCAATTATATTAAGTAGTAGCCGTAAGCACTTGCACAGCGCAGTTAGGAGCATTGCCGACGGGCATGAAAAGAGGAAGACTTTGTAACGATAATTAACCTTATTTCGTGAGCATTACTTCAACATGGTGGATACATATTCTGAAAGTTGTGCTTTTGTGTGTTTGTATGTGTGCGTGGGGCGTGGGGTGTAGGGGTACTAGTTAGGGGTAGCACCAAACAAATAGCATTTGGTCAATCCATTTGTCTCGTACAGGTGGTGAATGCTCCTGTGGCCGCCTCTAACTGGTAACCAACTCTCCCCTGTGGCTCCTCGAATTTAGGTTCTTCCTAGTGGCCACAACCCGGGCAACCGTCATGACCGGTGGGCTAAACCAGGTAAGGGTCTCTGGTGTTGTGTGTGCCTCCACACCCGGTAGGTCTGACTCCCGAACTTCCCACCTCCCCCCTCTCAAAAAGTCCTACGATGGGGGCGACAGCAACCCCGTAGTCAGCCCAGGCTAACTCAGAACGCTAATTCACTTAAACAAAACCGTGACCCAAAGTGGAGTACGGCAGCCGTGTGGGATGTCCAAGCAGCCCTGTTCAGGGACAGCCATGCTTGCCTCCTCGCGGAGGAAGGGGCTAGAAAACGTGCCCTTTATTGCTCATCAGCCATCCCCGATGCTGCCATTGACTGACTCCCTCAAGTGGACACGAACAATGACCTGGATCTGCCGCCTTCCCTACCAGAAACCATCCGTGCCCTGCAGCAGATTTCCGGCGGTAAGGAACCAGGATCCGACGTAATCCCACCGGAAGTCTACTAGCACGGCGAGCCCCAGCTGATGGCAGAACTCAAAACACTCTTCCAGGAGATGTGGCACCAATGACAAGTTTCTCAGGATTTCAAAGACGCGACAAGCGGAAGGGGAAACGACACCTGTGTGATAATCACAGAGGAATCTCATAGCTCAACATCGCCGGGATGATCTTCATCCGTATCCTTCTCAAGACTCAGAAGGTTCAGCAAGAGCAGGGCAAATGTTGATTCCACCGACACCTCGGAACAACTGACATGATCATTTCCGCCTGCCAGTTAAAGAGAAGTACCAGGAGATGCGAACTCAACTTTTCACTACCTTCGTGGATCTAACGAAAGCCCCTGACACGGTGCACCGCAACGGACTGTGGAACGTCATGCAGAAATTCGGCTGTCCTGTGTGGTTCATGCACATGGTGCGTCAGCTTCATGACGGGATAACGGTGGGTGTCACAGACAACGGGATGGTATCCGAAGCATTCAAAGGGACCAACAGAGTTAAGCTGTGCTGGGTACTGGCCCGCACCCTATTCAGTCTTATGTTCTCTGCTATGCTGATGGACGTCTACCGTGATGAGCAATCTGTGATCCGCATCGCCTACAGAACTGATGGGCACCTTCTCAACAGTCGGCATACGCAGGCTTAACGATTAAGTCTATGACATCGCTCAGTCTCTCATGTACCTTACAATCAGCATCTCCATGACCCTCACCTTCCATCCTTTCCCCGCTCCATACCCTCCGGGCTGCTCAGGTGAGTACACTCACACTAGTAGCTTCGAATGTTCGTTCCCTTTTAGACAGTCCTAGTAGCAACCGGTCGGAATGGAGGACGGCAATAGTCGTTTGGGAACTGGTGCGCTACAAGGTGGACGTGATAATGGCGTAGCTTATGGGGCTCAGAAGTGTCACAGCGCATTAAACTAGACCATGAATTGTCGACCTTGAAAAGTATTGGCCAGTTTCGTTAGTCGTGATCAACCAAGAGCCAGACTGTCACTGGTGCGACCGTGTTACGGACCCTGAAACCGACCGAATTGTTTGAATGTACTAGGAACGCTTTTCGCGCGGATTCCAGATGGGGCAGAGGTAATCGTCGGTCTTCGTCACCCGTAACTGCACTTGCGGACGGTGCTGCACTCCTAACCGGTAACCAACTGATCATTCGTGACCACCTCCCACTCCGAACGGATGGTTTGTGCAGTTCCTTGATATTAGTTTGTGTCATTCTACTTCCCTTTTGTTGTTCTATCATTTGTTACCATTAACTTAGATCCTTTATGCTTTAAAATTATTCGCTCCTTCGATCTATACATGTGTGCTTGACGAAGTATTTAACGACTCTGCCTGTGGTATATGACCGGAAGCTATTCCAGGTGATCTAGTTCGCGGTGTGTGCTATCCTTGACTTCCTTGGACACTACAAGCATGCATGTGCAACGCCTAATGAGTCTGAGAGGATGGTTGAATCAGAGTGAAGGCCTTTACGTTAGCGCGGGCACAGTATGGGGTTGGTGTGATCGAGTATCGGTGACGATGCCTGTACCCCCTTCCGCTCTCAATCACCGACCCCAATCTCGCAGCGAACGTAATCGCAGACCGTCTCGTTTTCGCACACGCAATGTTAGCACTACCATCTCCTGACACCTGGGATTACTTGCAGCACTGCTCGCCCTACCGGTAATCCAATGAACAAGACAGAGTGCCCTCCATTCCATATGGGACACATGTAACTGAACGCTGAATTCGTTTGATCTTGTGGTGCTTAGTGACTCCATTCACTGCTCGCACTGACTGAAACCAACTGCAATTGTTTTAATCGATCGTGTGTGTATGTGTGGGGTGTAAAGCGTATTAGTGAGGGGTAGCACCACACAGTAAACATTTGGTCACTCCGTTTGTTCATTACCGGTTCTGAATGCTACTCTGGCAACCTCTAACTGGCACACAATTAGTATTTGTGGCTCCTCGTAGCGGGGCTCTTCCCAGCGGCCACACCCCGGGCAACCGTTAAGACCGGCGGTCTTAACCAGGAGAGGGTTTCCGGTGTTGTGTGTGCCTCCACACCTGGTTTTCTGACTCCCGAATCTCCCACCTCCATCGCTCTCAAAAAGTTCTACGGTGAGGGCGAAAGTAACCCCGTAGGCGGCCCAGGTTAACTCGGGTCACTCTACCACTAAAACAAAACCACGACTCACAGTGGAGTTTGGAACCCTTCTGGGAGGTCCAAACAACCCTCTTAAGGGACATCACTGCTTGCCTCCGCGCGGAGGAGGGGGTTAGAAAAGGTGCCCGAAACTATCCCGGTGAGCTAAAAGTTGTGGCTTGGAAGGTTGCCAACTGACGGAATAATTCGGAATGCATGGTCCGCCCAGTGTATGTTTTGTGTGGAGTGGCTGACTGGCGGTCTGAGAGTCAGGCTGCAATGGCTCCTTCTTAATGTGGCCTTTATGGCACTCCCACTCCGTAGTATCTGAGCCAGGTGTGGTGGTACGGCGAGGGGCGGCTCCGGCCGCAGTAGCCATATGCGCCCTCTCCCATCTCCGGTCTTTTTGACTCCGACTTGACACCTGGCTTAGGTGGGGGTGGAGGAGAAAGTGCGGTCGATGCAGGACGAAACTACAAAGGAGACACCAGCGTCTCGAAGCTCTGCCTTTGGCAAGCCAGTGCAGAAGAATGTGTAGCCGGCACCCACCTACTCCAGCTAACCCAACAACGTCCACCTTGTAGCACGCCAGTTATCGAGCAACTAGCACCTTCCTCCGTTCCGGCCGGTTGCTATTAGGATTGTCTAAAAGGGAAGGAAAATTCGACGCTGCTAGTTTGAGCGTACTCATCCGAGCAGCCCGGAGGGTATGGCACGGGATATAGAGATGGGTAAGGGCAATGGAGATGCTGACGGTAAGGGACATGAGAGACTGAGCGTAGTCATAAACACACGCGTTGAAGCCTGCATACGCCGCCAGAGTGATACCCTGTGTCACACAGGGCAGCCGTCCCACGATGTCGTTTAGGATGGCAAAGTCAACACCAGCGTCGCGTCGCTCTGCCTTTGACCGGCTGCTCCAGAATAAGGTGAAGCCGGCACCCACCTACACCAGCTTACCCTGCTCAGAGAATCGGGTCTCGCTGAGAGCAGCAATGTCCAGTTTGTAGCGCGCCAGTTCCCGAGTGACTAGCGCCGTCCTCCGTTCCGGCCGGTTGCTACTAGAACTGGGTAAACGTAAACGAACAATCCAGGCTGTTAGTGTGAGTGGACTCACCCGAGCAGCCTAACGAGTATGGCAAGGTCATATTTTGCGATCTGCAAGCCGCGACCGGCTGCAGAAGAAGTCATAACCAGCCTTTGTTTAGGGCACCTTTCTAGCCTCTTCCTCCGTGAGGAGGCAAGCAGTGCTGTCCCTAAATAGGGCTGTTCGGAAATCCCACACGGCGGCCGTACTCCACTATGGGTCACGGTTTTGTTTTAGTGAATTAGCGTTCTGAGTTAGCCTGGGCCGACTACGGGGTTGCTGTCGCCCCCACCGTAGGACTTTTTGGGATGGGGGAGGTGGGAAGTTCGGGAGTCAGACCTACCGGGTGTGGAGGCACACACAACACCGGAGACCCTTATCTGGTTTAGCCCACCGGTCGTAACGGTTGCCCTGGTTGTGGCCGCTGTGAAGAAGCTAATTTCGAGGAGCCACAGGTGAGAATTGGGTACAAGTTAGAGGCGGCCACAGGAGCATTCACCACCTGTACGAGACAAATGGAGCGACCAAATGCTATCTGTGTGTCGCTACCACTATCTAGTATTCCTACACCCCACACACACACACACACAAACACACACAAGCACAACTTTCAGAATATGTGCACCATATGGAAGTGAGACTGACAAAATAAGGTTTATTATCGTTAAAAATTCCTCCTCTTTTCCTGCCCGTTGGCAATGCTCCTTACTGCGCTGTGGTAGCGCTTACGACAACTACTGAATTTAATTGGTCAGAGTTTTTGTGGGCATGGGTTCGTGCCTCTATGTCTTTGGGCAACACTCTCGACTAGCTTCATGCCAATGCACTTTCACGACAAACCTTGGTCGGGTCATCTGCTTGACTGATCCTTGAGAGGTTTGTTCTTTTATTCCTTAGGTGTAGACTGACAGCCGTTGAGTAGTATTTGGTTCATCTGCGCCCGATCCCACCTCCAGTCTTCTTGAATTGGTCGTGAATCAGGTGGGTAAGGAAGGAGAGCGTGTGGTATCTGCGGCGCAAGTCTACTATCACTTAAAACTTACCGATGTGCTAGTCGCCGCCACGCTGTAGAACACACGGTGGACCTCGTGGGACTTCCACGGTCAAACTGTAGTAGTATAAGGTAAAAGTAGTACATGTGGCCCCACTAAGACAACGTTAGGCAAAACCTCGTTGCAATGGGGGTTTTATGTGTGAAGACAAGGAACGAGAGAGATAGCGGGGGAAGATGTCGGTGACAGGGATAGAAGAAACACCGGCCATATTCACAGACCAATCAGTCCCCAGTAGCTACGCCATTCTCACACAAATGGCAAACTCATTCTCTTTAAATTTGTGCGTACTCAATTCTAGGTCATTTCTCTCCTCAACATGACTGCCTCCGATCATGAGCCAAAGAACGTACAAACAAAAGAGCCAAGTCCTTAACTATGCAAGGCACCATAAACGGATAATATCAGGCTCAGTTCTATTACATTTGCCTTCAAGTCGATGGGGACGTTTCTTGTGATCGTGGCAGAATGCCTGAATATATTCTGTTCTGCAACATCAGCCCATGCAGAAGGCGCATCGCATCAACACCGTACTTCCAAATGTGACACACAGTCGGTGGTTCGAAACCTCAGTAATATTTACAGTGGAAGATAAGTCGGGAGTACAGAAAAACCCGTAGAAAGCAGATGACATAAACAGTCCCTATGTTCTAGAGTAATTCAACCAACTTTGAATCCACGTACACTACTTATTTGTCTGGAATTTCGAAGCACTACTGCAAACTATCTCCGGATGTGACGGGATAAACAATGTTTCCAACATTCAAACTACCATCGATAATCTCAGAACGACTCGCGTAGTTGTCTTAATCTGTGTCGCGAAAACCACACTTGGAAGTCATTTCTGTTTGCGCACCCGTCTGCAGGCCTCATCTTCATGTTTGCAGAATACGACTTGACGCAGGACTAAAAACGGCCCTACCCTGCCCAGAATAAAGGCACATATTTCGGGACAAATGGTTTATTGATTGAGAAGGAATAAACAACAGAGCAAATAAACGAATGGTGGCAAAAAAGAAACATGTGTACATGTCCATAACAAGCGCCATCCGAAAATGTTTCAGTGGGGGAAAAACGCCCATATGGGGAGATTACACCGTGGCGGCTGATATTTTTGAGGGGCGGTGGAGGCGGAGAGGAGCATAGAGCGATTCCAAAAAGCACCGCCGAAGATATCTAGAGAACATCGATATCATTGTGATCGGCATGTTAACCATGAGAGATGTCAACACACAACTACAATGAGTACAATCTATGCTACGATCTGCAAAGCTGAAACTCTGTGCTGTGAAGGAATGCGACTTAAAACTCTGATGCTTGCATTAATATGCATAGCAAATGCAACGTGCACTGTGTCATGAGGAATAGAACTTTCTAGCTTCGAGTGCGCTAAGGATAACAACAAGCCCTATAGCAGCAGTGGACCTGCAAATATGGAAAGTTCAAATACTGACATGAAGGGAGAGATGAGAGGCTTACCGGCAAGCGTATAGGCAGACCTCTGCATCGGGTTGTCCAAGGCCTTCTGCGGACACCGTTTGGCTGCCCTGGTGCAGACCACTTGACAGCCAGGGCCAGTGCTCAATCAGGAGCTCTAGCACCTAGGCGACAGAAATGAAAAGGAGTCAAGCAGGGATAAGGCTATAGCCTATGGAATGGTGATTGCATATAAAGGCGTAATGGAGGGCAGTTGCATAAAGCATACCCGGCTGTTGTTTTCGGCATTTACTGTAGTGCCGAAGAGAGAGGGCGTGAGGCACAAGGCAAGTGCACGCGCCGACATGCGGTTACTGGCTTGTAGAGCCACAACCTCCCGAAGATGGTGCAGCACAAAGTCCAGTGTGGCCCAACGCCACTCTCTCTCGCGGACATCAGCCTCCTTGCAACCGGGGCAGCCAAAGGAAGACGCGAGGCCTCTTCGCAATCGGCATAAGTCCCTAGCCAGGCCTGCCGGTGTCCGCAGAGTCCGGCCGAGATCTTCTGCCATGACCGAGGCGAAGGCGTCGGCGTTCAATAGGCTCGTGGGCAGAAGACCCAGATACCTTTTGATTGCTGACGAGATTTCTCGGCTTTGAAAGGCCTCTTCGTCCGAATGCAGACGGTCACACAACTGATTCACACTCTGAAAATGCAGAAATATGCGAATGCGCATATTAGCATGCATATAAAGACAAGTGCAATTGAGTTTAAGTTTTGCATGGATTTCAACGCATATATGTGATTAATGACGTGGCTTACGGAATTGGTCAGTTGCATAATGTCTCGCATTCTAGAGGCCCGGCCTGGGACACGGTAGATCCCCTCCAGGCTCAGGCCGCGTATGCGCAGAGCCTTCACCATTTCTGTCAGTAGCAATGGAACCCCCTGCTCGGTGCAACAAGAAGACACATTATGGCAGGATAAAACAAGCCTTGGAATGAAGAAACTCATAACCAGGCAATACTATTCGTCCTGAGGACTTACAGGGTAATCTCGTGACTCTGTCTGTTGCGACAACGTGCCTCCAAACGTTTGCCCCGATGTGCCCGACTGCACGAAGTCTGCAAAGAGGAAAGACAGAAAGGTGATATAGGCCGGTTCGTCTCATCATCTTCCACACTGATCAGCATTGACGTGACGCCATCTCGAAGGCTTCGAATATCTCAAAAATGGTTGGCAATGCTCAGAAATTATAATGCCTAACGGCTCTATGCAATGGACACAGTTATAGTTTTCCAAATGGCATACATGCCTAGGATCATACAGGTAGTGGAGATGGTAGGCTTATTAGCGAAATAAAAGTTCTTCTTATTGAATGACATTAAGTGACACTTCGCACATGTTTCATATTTACGAAATAAAAATAAACACTCAGGAAAACGTAATTAGATGTCTTTAAGTTTGTACTCAGCATGAGCTCAATTATGCAGTGTATCTCATATGGAAGGACACAGAGAGAGAGAGAGCGAGAGCTACTGCAATTCCAAAAAAGGCATTTTCTTGCCCGAGCTCAAAAGTTCCGGCTAATGTGCACTCAGGATTACGAAGATAAAGAAAGGTTGCAGCACTTACCGCTGGGTGCCACCGCCGCAGACGCCGACGCCACCACCGTCTTTTGCTCGCCCCACCTTGCCAACCGTCCAAATAACCTTCTCACCTTCCACGATCCTCGACTTGACTTTTTCAACAGAGCAGCCGACGTAGCGTACGCCATTGGTAGTCAGTGAATTCTGACGCGACCCCCGTTCGGTCACTTTCAAACGCCCCAGCATCGATCGACATGTAGTCTGCATCCAAATCGATTCACGACTTTTGAAAGTCCTCTACCAATTCAGGCAGAATTGCAGGCGACCCAAAATGACCTGGAAAATGCTAAACATGCAAACATGAGAAAATAAACTTCAGGCTTCATTTGTGATTAATCAGGAGAACAGGGGATGTTTTATTTGACGTGAGACTGCAAAGTGTTAGCCAGTCAACGGGTTAATCCAGCTGTTAATTGACACTAGTCACTTTGACACAACTAGGACCTTTTGACATTTGTCCAGTAACTCTAGCACGCAATATTAATAATGATCCATGACATTCAGTACAGGAAAAAAACAGTGAGCATAGCTTTCGACTTACCAATCAGTGAGCCATCTTGCCGTTTCAGTAAGCTGTTTTATAGAAAATAATGCTCACGAGAGATAACATAGGGCATTAGAATCATGAGCATATTTGGGGTTTTTTAAATGGCAGGCTATCTCACGGTCAGTTTACAGGCAAGAGAGAGAGAGTGTGTGTGTGAGAGAGAGAGTGAGAGAGAGCTATCATGAATGCAGATTGCGAGACTAAACTGTCGCAGTGTATGTTGTGTGCAATTCCAGTGTCGGAATTCGAAGAAGCTAAAAGGCAACGATTTAATGCAAAGGTATGTAGCAACGTAAGCAAATAGGTCGACATTCACTTGGAGGAATGCTGATGTCCATCTGATGAGACGGAGAACTATCCTCTGACTACTTGGCATAAGGCCGATCTCCACTCTCCTCTGGTGGTTGAGTAGTTGGATATAAGCTACGCATTGGGGTCAGGTGAGCTTCAACCATGATTTTAGCATGCCCCACATCGGAGCAGACATTGAAAGACATAAGATAATCAGGATGTTCCAAATATCAAGGTTGGTGTCGCAGGAAATTGGTGTAGATTAGGCAGGCTCCTACCGTCTTCACGCCTCCTTCAGGGACAACACCGACAGGGAGGTGAGTCACAATCTCAATAGATTAATTCTCTTCGTTTGGCACAATGGATTCCCATTCGAACCCTGGACATCTTGGGTTCACCAGTGGATGGAGGCGTTGGCCCTACGATCTCCACATGAACCTGGCTGTTTCACCAATCCGTCAGTGCTGTGAATAGTGAATGATTTAGCAGCTTGGCTCAGACTTGAACCTCAGGATGTGGACGTCAGTGAAACGCTTTTAACACCATCAAAGTAGGTTCAAGGGCAATTTTGACGCTGACATCTAGCCCTGATGTATCAAACCTTTAGGCCGGCATCGTATGCAGACCTCAACAAGTCAATGACCATTTATTTCAGCGTCAGCAGTGCCAACTTCTTGTTGCATTTCTTCGGCCATCGTGTAGATTCCAAACGCGTTATAGAGTTGAATGTGGTAGTGGAGGGCGTGAAAAGTGCGTCAGCCATCGCATTCCACACTGTGTCAAGATGGGGGGTATCAGAGTAGGTAACAAATATTACTGACCGCAGCTCTAGCACCAAAGAGATAGAGGGAGACTTGCCATTGATGGAGACGCGGATGTCAGCGGCCTCAGTTGTATGCTAGTACTTCATCACAACTAGGTAGAAAGCCGGAACCTTCCATCCAAATATTCAGAAGTGCGATTCTGCAGACTATAGCTTTGATGTGATTGAATTGGTCATGTGAGATGCTGTTGAGGTACGGCATCGACAACAGATTCGCGGGCGTAAATTATGAGGGAACAGGGCGTCATACAAGGAAGTCTTCACTTTGTCGAATGCAGCAAGAGCATCTGCGGAGAACAGGAGCAAAGCATTGTCAGGCGAGGAGAGGTTCATGAATGACAGCCTGCATCAAGCCGATATCGGGAGGTTTAGGAACACAAATTCAACATGCGCTTTTATTTTCCAGACGATGAATTAAGTGTTTCTGGTTATTTGTTTTTTGGGGACATAATTCCAGAGAATTGCTGTGACCCAAGTCCACCACAAATAATATCGCACGTTCGACTAACCGACAGTGTGCCACAAGATTGCCAATGCAGTACCCATTGGGCGCACCTCCTGTAGGGGCTATCATTGCAGACCAAGGTCTTCCATGGTCTGTGCACGCAGTTCCCCATGATCATTAGGAAAGTTCCCATTCGCGGGTAGGCAAATGTAAAAGACCTGTGGCCGAATATCTCCGGTGCGGTAGGTTGGGTACCTGATGCGGTTTTGGGATATTAATTTTTTACATGCTCACAGAAAATTTCGATAGTATTGGATTAGAGAATATTACACCAGAACGTGCGGGCATTTTAATGCTGACGAGACAATCTGAGGAGCAGCCGACCGGAGATTACGACGGTGATTGATGCTCGGGACCTGGCGACTTACAAGATGGACAGCACCACACTCAGGGAAATCCGATTCTCTGAGTAAAGCTAAATGGAGGAGGCTACAACTTCTGCTGTGGCCACCCCCAAGCAGAGCAAAGCACCATCTGCGGAGAGGAGTGCTGGCCCTAATGGTCTTGGCGGCTTCAATGAAAATTACCTACATCTTCTACGAACCTACTCAGAGCAACGCCTCATCCCTTCAAATGCCTTCTTCAGCCTTCTGATGCGGCATAAGGTGTCTTGGAGACGCCACATGTCGAGGCGATGACACCTGCTGGACTATGTCCTCATCCGTAGGCGAGACCAGCAGGAAGTGCTGGTTAAAAAGGGCACTCCGGGTGCCGATGGATGGATCGATCATCGCCCCGTCATCTCCAAGATGAGGCTTCTTCTACAGCCACAAAGGAGACCTTAAGGTTAGCGACCAGCAGGTAAACTGAATAATGGTGTGTTGAATGTACCTGCTCACCATCTCCATTTCAGCAAAGAACTGGCCGGCTGGCTAGCCCATGTT
Organism: Schistocephalus solidus; assembly: GCA_017591395.1. Lineage (NCBI taxonomy): Eukaryota > Metazoa > Platyhelminthes > Cestoda > Diphyllobothriidea > Diphyllobothriidae > Schistocephalus > Schistocephalus solidus. The sequence goes on from WEDG01003096.1 coordinate 51,709, forward strand.
CGAGTCGCCGACAAGGTACACTCCGGAGAAAACAGATCATACTTACTGAGGGGCATGGTCGAATCTACCGTCATGGATGTCCTCGGACGCGCACGTCGTCACCAAAAAGACTTATTTGACCTCAATGACGCAGCCATCCACAATCTACGTTCCAAACAGAACAAGCTGCACAAAGCCTTCTTTGACCACTCAATCGATGCAAACAAGGCAGCATTCTGCCGGAGTCGCCGTCTTCTACAGCAACGGCTGCAAGACATGTAGGATGCCTTGATGATCCGACAGGCTGAGGAAATCCAGGGGTGTGAGGACCGCAAAGAAATGAAAAACATTTTCAAAGCCATCAAGGCCATCTACGGCCCCTGCATCAAGGGGACCGCACCGCTGCTCAGCTCTGACGGCACATCATTGCTGACAGAGAAATCACAAATTCTGAAGTGCTGGGCAGAGCACTTCAGAAGTGTCCTTAATTGCCCATCAGCCATCTCCGATGCTGCCATTGACCAACTCTCTCAAGTGGACACGAACAATGACCTCGATCTGCCGCATTCCTTACCAGAAACAATCCGTGCCGTGCAGCAGATTTCCGGCGGTAAAGCACCGGGTGTCAGAAGCAATCCCATTGGAAGTCTTCAAGCACGATGGGCCTCTGCTGATGGTGGAAAGCATATCATTATTCCAGGAGAAGTGGCGCCAAGGACAAGTTCCTCAGGATTTCAAAGACGTAACCATCGTCCCTCTCTAGAAGAGGTAGGGGAACCAGCAACTCTGTGATAATCACAGATGCATCTCGTTGCTCAACATCACCGGGAAGATCTTTGCCCGTACTCTTCTCAATTATCTGAACGGCCACCTAGAGCAGGGCCTGCTCCCGGAAAGCCAACATGGCTTCTGCTGACACCGCGGAACAATAGACCTGATCTTCGCCACCCACCAGCATCAAGTGAATTGCCAGGAGATGCGAACTCACCTAAACACTACCTTCGTTCGTCGCTGACAGCGGGACTGTATTCGAAGCATTCGCAGTGATTAACGGAGAGAAGCAGGGCTGCGTATTGTCTCCCACATTGTTCAGTCTCATGTTCTCTGCTATGCTGATGGATGCTTACCGTGATGAGCAGCCTGAGATCCGCATCTCCTACAGAACTGATGGACACCTTCTCAACAGTCGTCGTATGCACTCTTCACCACGCATGTCTACGACTACAGTCCATAACCTTCTCTTCGCTGACGACTGCGCAATTAACAACGTAACGGAGGAGGACATGCAAAGGAGTATGGACCTCTTCGCCTCAGGCTGCACCAATTTTGGACTAACAATCAGTACAGCCAAAATGGTTTTCATGCCCCTGCCGCCAGCCAGCCTGGAATACAATGCTCCACGAATCAATATCAATGGTGCTCACCTCAAAAATGTGGAAACCTTCGCTTATCTATGATGCACGCTGTCACGCAACACGAGAATCGATGACGAATTTGCCCAATGGAGCTCCAAAGCCCGTCAGGCCTTCGACCACTGCAGGCCTCTGTGTGGAATCGCCACGGTATTCACCTGAACACTTATATGCAGATGTGCAAGGGCTACGTCTTGACGACACTCTTTTACGGAGCGGAGACCTGGACCATCTACTCGAACCAGGTCAGGAAGCTGCCTCAGAAGAATACTGAGGCTGAGATGGCAAGACAGGATCCCAGACACGGATATCTTGCAGTAGACATGATTCCTCAGCATCCACGCCATGCTAAGGGATGTGCAACTGCGATATTACGGCCATTTGGTAAGAATGGATGACGAGCGACTACCCAAACGACTTTTCTACGGAGACAGGCCTTTGGGTGAGTCCAATCACATTAGCAGCCTGGAATGTTCGTTCCCAGTTAGACCATCCTAAGTGCAACCGGCCGGAACGGAGGACGGCGCTGGTCGCTCGGGAAAAGGCGCGCTACAAGGTGGGCATTGCTGCTCTCAGAGAGACCCGATTTTCTGAGCATGGTCAGCTCGAGGAGGAGGTGCCGGCTACACCTTCTTCTGGAGCGGCCGGTCAAAGGCCGAGCGACGCGACACTGGTGTTGCCTTTGCCATCCGAAACGACATCGTGGGACGTCTGCCCTGTCTGCTGCAGGCTATCAATGATCGCCTGATGTGCCTCCACCTGCCTCTTTGGGGCGACCAGTTCGCCACCATCATCAGCGCCTTCGCTCCCCCAAGGACGAGCTGTGATGCGGCGAAGGACAAAATTCAAGGAGGAACTGCACGCCCTGCTGGTTACTGTACCGAAAGTGGACAAGTAATTGTCATTGGTGATTTCAATGCCCGCGTCGTCGGACCACGCTGCCTGGAAGGGAGTGCTGGGTCCCCACGGTCTCGGTAGCTGTAACGATAACGGCCTCCTTCTTCTGCGAACGTGTGCAGAACACCGTATACTGCTGACCAACACATTCTTCCGCATTCCGACGCAGGAGAAGGCCACGTGGATGCACCCTCATTCGCGGCGCTGGCAGCTGCTGGACTAATTTCTCGTCCAGAAGCGAGATCGACAAGACGTGCTGGTAAACAAGGCGATCCGCGACGCCGAATTTTGGACAGATTACTGACTCGTCATCGCCCAAATGAGGCTCCGAATTTGATTCCGACGAAGGCCCCAAGGTAAGCGGCCGCCAGGTAAGTTAAAAACGTTTTGTTAAATTTGCCTGCTCAATGTTTTGATTTCAGCAACCAAATAACGGAGAAATTTGAGAACCTGCATGCTCCAGATAATAACGCCACCGCGGAAACGCGATGGTGGCAACTGTGAAATGTCATCCAGTCCATCTACCCTCGAAGTCATCGGATGCGCACACCGTCAACATCAGAACTGGTTTGACGACAATGATGCCGACATCAACAACTTACTCGCGGAGAAGAATAGACTACACAAAGCTCACATGAACCTTAGGACTGACACTACCAAAGCCACCTTCTTGAGATGCCGTGGCCTTCTACAGCAACGGCTGCGGGAGATAAAAGATGCCTGGATGATCCGAAAGGCTGAGGAAATCCAGGGGTGTGAGGACCGCAAAGAAATGAAAATCATTTTGAAAGCCATCAAGGCCATCTACGGTCCCTGCATCAAGGGGACCGCACCGCTGCTCAGCTCTGACGGCACAACACTGCTGACAGAGAATTCGAAAATTCTGAAGCGCTGGGCAGAGCACTTCAGAAGTGTCCTTAATTGCTCATCAGCCATCTCCGATGCTGCCACCGACCGGCTCCCCCAAGTGGACACGAAAAATGACCTGGATCTGCCGCCTTCTCTACCAGAAACCATCCGGGCCGTGTAGCAGATTTTAAGCGGTAAAAAACTGGGATGCGACGCAATCCCACCGGATGTCTCCAAGCACAATGGGCCCCGGCTGATGGCGGAAAGCACAGCACTCTTCCAGGAGACGTGGCACCAAGGACGAATTCTTCAGGATTTCAACGAACCAACCATCGTCCATCTCTAAAAACCGAAGGGGAACCGGCAACTCTGTGATAATCACAGAGGAATCACGTTGCACAACATCGCCGGGAAGATCTTCGCCCGTATCCTTTTCAATCGTCTGAACACTCACCTAGAGCAGGGCCTGCTCCCGGAAAGCCAATGTGGCTTCCGCAGACACCGAGGGACAACCGACCTGCTCTTTGCCATCCGCCAGCTACCAGAAAAGTGCCAGGAGATGCCAATTTCCCTATACACTACCTTTATGGATCTGACGAAAGCCTTTGACACGGTGAATCGCGATGGACTGTGGAAAGTCATGCAGAAATTTAGCTGTCCTGAGTGGTTCACGCACATGGTGCGTCAGTGTCATGACGGAATGACGGCACGCGTCAATGACATCAGGTCGGTATCCGAAGCATTCGCATTGACCAACGGAGTGCAGCAGGGCTGCGTTTTGTCTCCCATCCTGTTCAGTGTAATGTTCTCGGCTATGCTGATGGACGCCTACCATGATGAACAGCCTGGGATCCGCATCGCCTATATAACTGACGGACACATTCTCAACAGTCGGCGTATGCGGGCTTCAACACAAGTTTCTACGATTACAGTCAATGACTTGCTCTTCACGGACGACTGCGCCCTTAAAACCTTAACGGAGGAGGACATGCAAAGAAGTATGGACCTCTTCGTCTCCGGCTGCGCCAATTTTGTATTAAAAACTAGTACAGCCAAACGGTTTTCAAGCACCAGTCACCTTCCAGCGCAGATAACAATGCTCCCCGAATCAATTTAAACGGTGCTCACCTCAAAAACGTGGAAACCTTCGCTTATCTAGGAAGCACGATGTCGCGCAACACGATAATCGATGACGAGTTTGCCCAACGGATCTCCAAATCTAGTCAGGCCTTTGCCCGGCTGCAGGCCTCCATGTAGAATCTCCACGGAATTCATCTGAACACCAATTTGAAGATGTACAAGGCTTTTTTCTTGACGACACTCCTTTACGAAGCGGAGACCTGGACCGTCTACTCGAACCAAGCCAGGAAGCTGAATCACTTCCATCTTAGCTGCCTCCACAGAATACCAAAACATTAGATGGCATGAATGGATCCCGGACACGGAAGACCTGGAGTGGACCGGAATCCTCAGCATACATGCAATTCTGCGACTTGTGTAACTGCGATGGGGCGGCCACCTGGTGAGGATGGACGACAAGCGATTCCCCAAACGACTTTTCTATGGAGATGTTGGTATGGGTGCTCGCCGATAACAAGGTCAAAATCGACGCTACAAGGACACTTTGAAGAAATTACTGAAGCATCTGCAAATCACTCGGCGACCAGGGAGGACCTCACCCAGGATAGACCGGCATGGAGAAGATCCGTGAAGACTGTTTCAGCAATCGATGAGTCCAACTGGATCGCCGCCACCAAGGCCAAAAGAGCGGCACGAACGTCACCAGCACCCCAGACTAACACCGTCGATACCCAGTCCCTTCCAACATGCCCGCGGTGTCAACGCATCCTCCGCGCGCGAATCAGTCTGGTCGGACATCTTCGAACGTAATCCACCAACAATCCGACAATTCCAAATTCCACTTCAAATACTGCGAAGCCTATTTCGGAATCCCCCAACCTCACTCCTGGCATCAATTACATTACTCCCACCATCATAGAGACCACATCCCAATACTCATCGCATGTTACTCCCACCACCGCAACTGCCACCGCCGAAACCACCTCCACCACGACCAGCGATGCGGAAACGCTGAAAAGATGTCCTCGATGCGACCGCACATTCACCTCACGCAACGGCCAGGACGGTCACATGCGAATCCATCGTACAGAGACTGGTGAAGCAGTGCCTGGAGCACCAACACACGGCAGAGATCACCGCCTCCACTGCCCTAACTGTCCTCGTGCATTCACTCCTTGCATGGGCCTATTCGGTCACATGCGCTTACATGACAGCGGAATGAACTGCAATGCCGACAACACCAATAGACCATGCACACCCTCCGCTCCTGTCATTCTTACTCCACTGCCACCCCCACTACCATGAATGCTATCCTCCCAGCCTCTAGCCATTTCTCCTGCCCACACTGCGCCCGCAACTTCAACTCACGCATCGGCCTAGTCGGTCAACTGCGAATCCATCGCACGGAGGCCGGTGAACAAGTGACTGGGGCTCCGACATACAGTATTCGCGCCCACCTCCTCTAATTTCACTGCTCCCGCACATTTACACACCACATGGGCCATTTAGGACACATTCGTCTTCACGACAACCTGTGGTAAACCACTGGAGGCTAAGCCACATCAGCGCACACCATTCACACTAATACATAGACAAGACCCTCACAATCATCATAATGTAGCTTAACGTGGACTTCATCAGATGAAAAATGTCATATTAGCCCTCTGTGTGCTCCACAAGAAAAAAGCCTTTCATCGGGGACTAAATTGTGAATTTCAGATCAAGATCTAGTGGACTTCAAAGGGGATAGTGACAGTTTCAATATTGGTTCTGTCAGTTCCACTATCATAAACAACAGTGGCCACCCCATGCACAGGTCTTTGTGGGTGCAGGGCGGGGGAGTACGAATGAAGGCTGGATGGAGCGTTTTTTTGGACAAGTCCAAACAGTCCGCCTGCACGTCTCACCTCGATATTTCGGCCGTCGATTTCGACGATGTCCACCGTATGCTCCATGGAAGGGTGGTGCAGGGACGGTGACTTGCGCGTGAATTAGTTTTAAGTGATATTAGACTTGCGCTGCAGCTACCGCACTCTCTCCTCCTCCACCACATGAGCCCGGTGTCAATGAGAGACTCAAGAAGACCGGAGATGGGAGAGGGCGCATGTGGCTGGCGCGACCGGAGCTGCGCCTGGGCGTACTACTACACCTGGCTCAGATCCCACGGAGTGGGAGCGTCATTAAGGTGACATTAAGAAGGAGCCATTGCAGTCTGACTCTCAGTCCGCCAGTCAGCCACTCCACACAAAACACACATTGGGCTGACCACGCGGTCAACGGTGGTGATGTTAAGCATGATCTTTCGTAGCCCAGATCATCGTGTCTCCACGGTGAAGTTGTCTTCTAGAGCCTGCATTTCCTCCACATGCAGGGTTAGCTTAGTGCTGAAATCTGTGCATCGATCAAACACTCTCATCGGAATAGTGCTTAGGTTACCTGACTGTCGCTCACTCTGTAACCTTCTATGCAATTGAATCCGTAGCTTCAGCTTGTAGGCTACGAAGGTGTTGATAGGTGGTGTGGTGGCACGCCTAGGGGCGGCTTTGACTTAGGGGACCCGGCCGCGCCAGCCACCTGCGTCCTCTCCCGCCTCCAGTCTTCTTGACTCTGTCTTGACACCGGGCTCAGGTGGGGAAGGAGGAGAGAGTGCGGTAGATGCAGCGCAAGTCTACTATCACTTTAAACTAAATCACGCGCAAGTCACTGTCCCTGCTCAACTTTCCCATGAGCATACGGTGGACATCGTCGGACTACGACGGTCGAACTGTCGATAGGTAGTTCTAATTAGCTAATTTTCACATCAACCTATGAAAAGTGGATTTGGCAAGATAATGACCATAGGGTAGACGCAAAGCTGACGCCCTTACAACTATTGCTATGGCGCCCACCTGGAGCAGTGAGTTCAACCAGACTTAGGTCAACTCACCGACACTGCCTACTGCAAACTATAAATGAATCAATTCCGAAACAGTAAGTTGTCTGCCTAAGCAGGTTTTCCTAAGCAATCATCATTTGACGAAAAGGCGCACTTAATTTAGTGGGAGGCGGGTTAACAGATTAGAATAATACACTTTACTCAATTGTGAAAACCTTGGACGTGAAAAATCCGCCAGCATCAAATTACCGCAAAGACGATGAACAACGCATAAAGAACAAACTTTCATGTACTGAAATGTAGGGTTATGTGAGGATGGAAGACTCCGTAACCGAGATCAATCGAGTGTTTGTAAATTGAAACCGTTTTGTTACGAAGGCCTGTTGGAGACATGAAAACAACAAGGTTAGAGTACCAACCATTTTTGACGGAACAAAAAACGAAACTTAACGGTTATGCTCTGGTATCGCAGATCATTCTGATACAGGAGTTTCATGTAACGAAAAATTCTAAAAAAAATTGTTTTAAACCTTAGGTTGTTTAGAACACCTAGAACGGCTGAGATGACATTATTCGCGTCGGCAAATATATCACGCGCCCTTTAGGCAGCGGATTAAATGCAGAACACATTGTATGAAAGCAACTTAAAGAAAAATATGACTCGCAGAACTAAACTGTGCAATATCAAAAGAAAATAAAAGCCTACTTTGTGGATAATAGTGAAAAATACTTTTATTTTGTGAACAGTGTGCGATTGGGTTATCGAATAGATTTCTGATTCATTATATTACGGTTGAGGTTCTTTACAATTTCACCTCCATTATCTTACCTAATACTAACGGAAACATAACATATTTGATGCAAATGGTGTAAAGTGGACACCTAACGTCTACAAATTCCTTACCGGAGATCGAACTTTCTTCCAGGAAAACGAACACTCACAGATCACCTTCATACGACTGGGCAACATAACTCGGTTCAAACAGAAACCAATGGGCCCCACCACGCCGCAAACGCAGTCGTCAAACTACTCCCAAACAGTGTTTTTTACCACTTTAAATCTCAAGTGCTTTCGCCGATTATCGCTTTTGACGGTTTCCGTAGCATGAAGTTGAGTGCTACCTATACCGCTCTTACAGCCAACGTGGTTTTGGTGCCCTTTTAAGGCCATCCGCAAGGATCAATTTCATCATTTATTCAACTGACAAGGTCCCATGCTTTTACTCAAATAAGCGTTGTCTGAGTAATGGGATCTGTTTTTATTGACTGGAGTCAATGCATTGTGACAGACAATTCTTCCGTTTTCTAATTCTGTTCCTTTTAACTAGCTGGACGCCAGGTCATTCGAAAGGTGACCTATAATTTAAATGAAGTGCTATATTCCCTGCGTTTGGTGAAGTTAATATAAAAAAGATTTTTTTGCATAATAATACAAAAAATCACGCAAGCAGAAATAACGTAACACTTTTAAACGAATGCTAGAAAACGCTTAGTTGGTTAAAAAGCTAAAAACTTTGACAAAAACTGACATAGAGATTTCCGTACTATCCCGAAACTATTCGGAACTTTGGAAGGTTAGAAATCATAAATACAAAATTGGAATTCTGTTTGGCACTGATCGGCATATCCAGGTGCTAGGGGTTAAGTGGTCGATGGGTTATAATGGAAACAATAAATGTTAAGCGAGCACCAAGTGTTTGCAGCATATTAAATTGGTCGTGCCTATATTATCTTGTTATTTTATTTGGAGTAAGTTTTCGAAGTAGGCTTTACAGTCTCTGTTCGAATAAGCCGTGTACGAGGATCTGTAGATGCGTCACCAATACTACAAAAACGAAGATGACACTCATGCTGGATATCAACCCCCACATTTTCCTGTTTAAAAAGAAAAGGCCACTGACACCAGTACGATAAGTTTATAATGTACAGAAGCCTTGTTGTGATCACAACCTCTAATACACAGCCGGCTTTGAGCTTGTGCGCGCGTAGTCGTGCACATGAATCAAAAAGCGTCATGTAAAAGTCAGTCCGCGTCAGCAAATTTAATTGATTAGCTGATAATGCAGTCTTGGGCGTCCAAGAGGCTGCAGGTGCACGTATGCCGGTACCTCAGGAACAGTGATCCCATGTTTCTTAGCGCGGTGTGGGTACATGAGGCAGGAGGCGCATAAGTGATCGAAAGGCAACACATAGATCACCCGCTTCATTAATTCCGGATAAAGCGATATCAGTGTTACCCAAAAATTGTCGCTCTCTCCCTGCCCGTCCGCCTCTCCTTTCACTCACGGTCGGTAAGTCATATGTCGGAAACAACGGCAATCATGTAGGCGACCCAGCCGAATCAGTCGCTCTCTCACTAACCAAATTTGCGACTCATATTGGAGTTCAGTAGCCGTCTGGGATTACTGAACAGTCCTATTTAGGGACAGCGGTGCTTAAGCTCTCGCCGGGAAGGGTGCTGGATAGGTGCCCTTAACGTATGCTGAGTACCACGACAGTTGCAACAGACCTTGGTTCGCAGACTGGCAACTGCGCGGTCTAAAAACTCAAAACAATAACATCAAAAACCCTCCCCCTCCTTCCTTCTCATCGTACGTTCCAGGGTAACCACCGGACTGTTCATGTGAGTCCATCCACTCTAGCAGCCTGGAATGTTCCACCCCTTTTATAAAATCTGAGGAGCAGCCGATTGGAAAGGAGGACGGCGCTACTGGCTTGGGAACTGAAGCTTTACCAAGAACTCTACTCTTTATCCCCCCACCTAGCCTCCATTGCACAGAGACTGACAAACCTCTGCCTGGAGCACCAAATCACAGCAGAGATCGCCGCCCCCACTGCCCTCGCGCATTCGCTCACAGAATGGCCATATTCCGTTAAATGTGCATCTAGGTCAGCGGAATTCACCGCAAAATTGACAGCACTGATTACCCCCTGCCCATCATCCGCTCCGGCTATTCAAACAATCACTACCACGGACGACAAATAACCAGCTCATCAAGACTTCGCCTGCCCACATTGAGACTGTTTCTTCATTTCAAGCATTGGTCTGGTCGGTCAACTGTGAATCCATCGCACAGAGACTGGTGAAGCAATACCAGGGGCTCCGACATACAGTCACAGCGTCCCCCCTCACTGCTGCCGTACATGCATACACCGCATAGGCCTATTAGGCCACATACGTCTTCATGATAACCTGCCGTAAACGACCGTAGGCTAAACCACATCAACGTACATTACCTCCTCCAACACATACATATTGCACCCACCATCATCACGTACCTGAGACCATCACTGTCTCCTAGAAACCGCGCCTTGTAAGGCTGTCAACTAACGTTTAAGCCAGACCACACCGTCAGCTCAGTGTGTGTTGTGCGTTGAGTGGTTGATCTGTGTACTGAAAGGCAGATGCAATGGCTCGTTGTTACTTGCTGTTTTTTTGGGAAAAATGGTGTGTGCGTTAAGGGGGCCAGGTCGTGTTGTGACGCAAGAAACGGGTTCGCCAGCACTGTTGGCCAACGTGCCCACTCCCGCATCAGACAACTGACCCGCTCGGACAGTGGTCTGATTCTGGGGGTGGGGTAGACAGTGTGGTCGACGGCTCAGCTCATTTTCCTTGCTCAAAGCAATCTGACAAACTTGAACCTATGACAATACGCTAAAAGCCGTGGCTTGGAAGGTTGTCAACTGATGGGATAACTCAGACCGCGAAGTGGGTGTATTTATGCGGAGTGGCTAACGGAGTCAGGCTGCAGTGGCTCCTTCTTAGTGTGGCCTTTATGGCACTACCATGGTAGTGCCATAAATTGCACACTAAGTGCACTCAGTTTGGATCCGAGCCGCCCCTTCCTGTGTTGTAGGGTTCTTGTTTGTGTTGGACCACAGTGCGCGGGTTTGCGTCCTCTACCATCTCTGGTCTTCTTGACTCTGACTTGACACTGGGCTCAAATGGGAGGGTAGATGCAGTGTAAGGCGGCTCTCAGAATAATCCAACGGACCTTATCGGTCCTACATTACCCAGCTGTGGAGCATACAATGGACAGCGTTGAAATCGACGGTTGAACTGTCATTTGTCAGTTGTTTAGATTACCTGTGCCCGAGGCGTATTTGTCTCCTGCAGCCAATCAGTGAAATGTTGCACGTTTATTGGTTACGAGCACACGCAGTCCAGGATAGCAGTTTTGAGGCGGTCCACGTTCACGACCCCCTCGCAAGTTCCATGTTGTATGCGGAATGTCCTCGTCCCTCGATAGTCAACCCGGAATGGGCCATCTTTGGGGGGTTTCCAATGGCTGGAGTACTTGATCAACACAGACAGAAATGTGAGAGCAGGTCGTCAGGTCTTTCTCGATGTAAGACTCGAAGGCTGTTGGCCTGGACGGAACCGGAGAGAGTGTTAAGATGAATTTCCAGAGGCGTAGCAAGAGGTTGGTGAGCTCCTCAATCGCACCACGAGGACTTGGCGAGATAATCTCACTAGAAAGTTGGACCGTGGCACCGAACACCAGTTAAACGGTTGAACAATCAAGACCCGGCATTAGTGCTGGACAGATGCCCAACCAGACCAGAAGGAAGAGGTCTGTCCAGTTATCCGGGTTGTCCGGGGCGCGAAGGATGGACATCAGCTGGTGGTGAAACTGCTAGACCATCTCGTAGGCAGCCGGGTGATAGGCCGTCGTGCGGCTGCAGATAAAGGTTAAAAAAGAAGAGAGGAAACTGGAAGAGATAAGATTCGAATTGGGCACCGCGATCAGTCGTGGTAGTGGAGGGGAGACCAAGAATGGCAAGCCAACGCCCGGTGGAGGCCTTGACCATTATTGGAGCAGCAAAATCGGGCAGATGGATGGCTTCCGGCCATCGAATGAAACAATCCACAAGGGTGAGGAGATAAGAAAAGCTATTGGCCAGAGGCTGGGGCCTACAATGTTGAGATGAACGTTACTGAATTTTGTGTCGGGGCTGGAGAAGGTGCCGTTGGCTCTTACACAGCTGACAGCAGAGACACGCCCATGCCCAAACTTTCAGGTCCTTATGCATTCAAGGCCAAAGGAAGCGGTTTGAAACTAGCTTATTGGTGGCTAAACTACCAGGGTGAGAAACCGAGTGATTAATCCTGACGCGAATGACCGAGCACGCAGCTGTGTTTGGGAGGAAAGACCCTAGTTCTCAGGCTGCAACTAGTTTTTGGGGACCCTGTCATGTTTTAAAGTTTTAATGTGGTCAAACTCCTTGCAAGAGTTGTTAACTACGAGAGGCTCGACCTGCTCTAGTCCTGGTTCTCAGGCCCACTGTCCATTAACAGGCGCAATGAACTCCCTTTCCCATACTCTGTATTGAGGCATACTATGAGCACGGGAATGAGTTACGTGAGGAGAACATGCATGACTAACACCTCAAATGACAGTGAACCAATTTGCCAGATCCCTATTACTCCTACATCCCACATGGATGATGAAACCAAGGCCATTAACGACTCGGAAGCAGGCGGCCAAGCTATCATCCCATCAATTAAGACCCAAATAGGTGTTATCATCGCAACCTTTAAGACCCCATCGGTGATCACGAGAGCTGTTAAACGCAGTAAGCTTGAGATCGTGTGGCCACAACTTACTATTAATACTGCTCACCTTGTGCCAGTCTGTGATGATGGGTTCGAATGAGAATTCAAAATATCAGGTCAATAAACGTTTTGTTCAAGTGCTCGCATTTTCTCCTTCTGAACTGCTTCCTGAAACTCTTCTGTTCGCTTTTATCAGGGTGAAACAAGTTGTACAGGAAGGAGAAGACCTTGCGGCGGTGGGATGGGGGTATAAAGGGTAGGTGAGATGCAGTTAAGGCATCACAGGGAATTTTGCCATTGCCAGTAGTCAGTGCGAGGTCTTGAAGTTGCAGTCCGAACACTTATTCGTCACCTTGTGAACGAGCACGGCTTTTTTCAGCAGCCATCTCAGCGAGGTCGATGCCAGTAGAGATTCGCAGGTGGAGGGCAGGTCGTTCAGCATCCGAGGATTGCACATGCTACCTGTTGGTCAGAAGTCCAACGCTCTAACCATTGATCCACGGGCACGTTGACTTGCAGGATTGAATCGACAATATTGACTTGCATTCGATCGTTAACGGAACCCATTCATTCCGCTCTGCCTTCAGGTTCCCTCTCGAATCCCACCAGCAGTCGCACAGCGGTTAAGAATAGTAAGAGGTGATATGTATCCAACAGAGATGGTTGGTTGTAAAGAGGACGTCTACTGAGAACGAGAAACTGCACAAGTGAGGAGTCTTAGGGGACACATGAATGCGATGTCAGAAAAGAAGTGAATTATAATAATACTAGCTATATTTGAGTAACATCCGTTTATGTGTTATTATTTTTATCCGAGGGCTCGCATGCGCCCATAATCCCCATGCAGAGGTCCTCGAGGTCCTCCCTGCTTAACCATCTGCACACCTTGGTGACACCGTGAAAGTTCTCATCAGCCGAACCTGGTGGCCGTAGTCCATATGGTCTATGAACGTTCTCGCTTGGTTCGAATCGCAACGACAAAAATCCAAGAAAAGAGACGTGGGAGACCGATGTCCAGGGATAGGGAGCAGGTATTGAAGGTGGCAGTTGTTGAGGTGTTGACGGCTTGAAGGTTTGGGGCATCGATGATTGGCTGCTGTGGGAGAGATGACGCTCAGTTGAGCACCAGGATCAACCAGAAAAAAGTCTGCCACTCCGGGTGTCGCCGAGGTAGAACGTACGAACAGGGCTATAGACAGCAGAGAGATTAGTCACATTGACCTTCAGACTGACCCGTTTTTTTTCTGCTGGTAGATGAAAGAGCAGGGAGAGGTGCATCGATGGTCTTTGGAACCAAAGGTGGTGTCATTCGTCGCCTTATAGCCAAGCCGTGAAACGAAGCTCATTGATTGGTTGCGAGCATTCACGAGGCTTGTGCCAAGACTCGAGCGGTTCCACCAGGAGCGTAAGATGAACGGTGCGAGTCGGCGTCTGCTTCGACCAGGTGCGGCAGTCTAAGCGGTGCGCGTCGCAATGGACTGCCACAGATCTTAAAACTCGACCCTTGTGGACAAGTTTACAGGGTGACCTAGGCTGGCTTAACGGCCAAACACTAAGGCATTCCTTTAGGTAAGCCTCCGTTTTTTTCTGGCATGTCATCCCTCGTGTTTGTCCTCGTTGATTGCCGACGGAGAGATCCAGCTGTGGGGTTAAAATTTGTGCTATTAAGAGGAAGGCATGCTCAATCTGCCTCGTTCGCTCAAAGTTCAATCGTTCTTGAGGGCACACTATTAGTCATCCACTGGCAATTTTTGTTGTTGTCTGCTAATGCCTGAATGTGGACCTCTTCTGTCCATCCACTGAATCGGAAACCGGCAACCAAACGCCCGAGAAAGCTTTTATAAAACTCTCACGTACCGCAGCCAAAAGCTGCTGCTTATTTTCCCCTCTTCAGTGTACCATGATATCTCGTAACTTATAATCCTTCAGACACAACGCAGATTGTTATTGTCAGCAGTCTTCCCTAAGCTCAGAGACCTAACTCGTTGAAGATGTATAGCATCCGCCCCTTTATTGCATGTCATGTAAAAGACCGTTTATAAATGGTTTTTTTCTCAATGCTCAAAATAACAAACCAACAAACTTATTGTTTTAGTGATCGTTCCTCCTTAATAAGCTAAACTTACAAGCTATTTGAGTTGGTATGAATATGCTTCTTTTTGTGATGGGTACCGAGGTGGAACATGATATGCCATTTACTTTAAGAAAGGTCATATTTGTATAACACTGCCATAATAAATAATGTGGAGTCAGTTCACGGAGGGTGTGGTTCATAAAAACACTGCTTCCTTTCAACACATCAACATTTATCAAACAGGAGATGAATGTGCTTAGGTAACAATGGCGGTATAGTAGTATAAGTTCGGGTGCTCGTGCCAAATGCTCCGTCCCTCGCGCACACGCAGTCTCAAAGCTGGCCAGTCAACAGCAGGGCCGACTCAGACAAACTATCGCTTAAGAAGTTGTGACGCATGCCTCAGCGCCACTCGGAACGTCAGCTGTCGTGGCGCCGGAAATACGCTCTCGGTCGGCCTGCCATGTTTTATTTTTTTACCATTTAACCAAGCCTGTGCAGAATACCATACCCTCCCAATTGTGTACATCTTGTCCTTTTATTTGGGACTGGGTCTGAAAATCGTAGTAGCTAATGTCTCCCCTACGGCTTAAAAATCGGTGACAGTGGCGTCAGACTATCAGGCATGGTCAATGGATGCATTGTTAACAGTATAGGGGCCCTCTCTAAATGAGGCTTTTATGAGAGAGTTTAAAACTCTTGTTACCTCAAAAATATCAAAAGATGGTAAGTTTGATTAATGGTAGGGTTTTGGTATATGCTTTACCAGAGGCATGTCAACAGAAGATGCGATTCCCGGGAACGGTTTATTTTGAGTCTCAAGTTTCAGGTAAGGATTTCTGCTGGTAATTCTTGGAGGAAGAGATTGAAGGCCAGAAATATTCGTTACCGATAAGTATTGCGGTGGTGAAATAGGTGGCCGTGCAGTGGGAGTCAGATTCGTCTCTGATGAATCACAAATCAGGCCAAGTACACCACACTGCACCATATTCTCCACTACCTGAATATAGGTCCTCAACATTGCCTAAAATTTTGAGGAAAAAGCAAAGCTATACCAGCGCATATTTCCTATTTTTGGAGGTGGATGTCATCCGATAGCGCATGAAGCATTCACGAAATTAGAATGAATTGTTGACTTACTTGGAACAAATTGTTTAAATCCCGTGGAATCATTGTCAAGCGTTAAATTTTCACTTGGATTACAGAGAATTTTACTAAAAATATGGAGTTATAAATGCGTGAGCTGACTACGAAGAATTTCTAGCTCAGTGGTTTAGATCGAATGGAAATCTTGAAACGTCTGACACCAATTCAAGTATACTGGGGCTATCAGTAGTGCCAGCTGATAACAAGAGAACACAAAAAGCCTGTGGCAACGTCAACATATACCATGTGTGCACCAAGGTTGTGAATCGCGGTGTTCATTTTCTATGTCTTCAGCATTGTAACGAAAACAGTTCATATTCTTCAGCAGGGCTGGTTAGTTGTGAGTCATGAACAATCGAGTAGTATTCAATCCTATGGGAAAAAATTTGTGTGTACATTCAAAGTATCGATGTATCGCGGAACCTACAAAACTTAAGCAATGGTGAAATATGTCTTTGCCAGAAGCTTAGCTCTAAATAACTTGCCTAGACATCCATTAAATGCTATGCTTGCTTACCATGCCCTCAAGAGGTCTAAAGCCAAAGTCACTACCCTAAACCACATCACATTCCCAAGAGTATACATACGCTCATATGAAATGTGTTTTCATAGTCATAATGATCAGGTCGTCCGAAATCCTGTGCGGCATTTCACCCACTGAATTTTTTTGATTTAGGTTGGAAAAATATGAGCAGATTTCATAAATGATTACAAACGAAATTCATGCGATAACAGCTGAAATTATATAAATATATGTCAAAAAGGAAACTCAGAGATGAATACTGCACTATCCAAGTCTAGTGTTAGAGCATTTCTGTACTGCATGTGAAGCCGACGATATAAATGTTATGACCAATTTATTCTGGCAGCCTGATTGCTGCTTGCTTTCGTTGCGGTTAAATTTGTGCTGTCTTGAGGCTTAAAGTTACATTATTCGAGGAAAAAAAGAGCATTTATTACAACCGGACCCAGTTTTATAATCTAACAGCTAAAATACTGTACTTCTAATAGATCTTCAATGCTTCAAATAATTCCAACCGGTAAATTTCAAAGAGAATGAGTGTCCCCTGGAAATCGTAAATTAAACAAAACATAAATAACACCGTTCTGCTTTGATTCGAAAGTACACCATTCCGCAAACCGAATCGTGTTCTCGCTGCTCTATCAGCCAATAGAAAATGTGCTCTTCAGATAAAGTCTTTTAACTGTGTCACACTGATGTAACCAATCCTAGCCTTTACAGGGAATGACAATTTAAATATGATTCCAATTCACTTTTATCTGAACAGCTGAATTATGAAGAGCGAGGAGGTTAACTTGTTGACTCGCCTTACAGCGTTAGTGGCCGTATTTTTCATGATGTTCACTCTAGGATATATAGGCTCGCAAGGTAAGTTATTGTACAAACAATGCATCTTGCTTTTCCCTTTAACGAAGGCAATATATCACCGTACATCATTTCTTATCTGCGCAAGTATGTGGATCCATCAATACACAACAGTCATGCTGTGTGGTTAGCTGCCGCCGTTTTATCATCTCAAGGCGTGGTCATGCCTGTCTCGGGACTGCTGATTCACAGGCTGGGATTCCGTGTTATCCTCTTCGTCAGTTTTGTCTTATTCAGGTAAGTTTGCCACGTAGTTCAAAATTAACTTCCTACTTAATATGCGCAGTGTTCTGAGGAAACAGGTCGTGTTTCTCAGTCGCCGGTCTGTAAGGTTGCTAAATGGGCAGGTTTGGACTTGATCACATTCAGCAGCTATATTCTTGTCAACCTGGAGCCTGAGCTCTGACTACAGTACCCAAAAACCCTCGAAATGAGCGTAGATGCATTTTATACCTGTAATTGCCCTATATAACGGTTGAGCAGGAGCAGCACTTGACCAAACCGAGGTCCAAATGCCTCAATGCACTTGGTTAACTTCCTGCGCAAAATGCACCCAAACTTTGGTCGAAAATGGATCTTTCTATGGCATTTAATTATGTTTTGTCAGCTACTGAAGCCAATCGCATGATCAAGCTCTGAACCGGTAAATGAGAGAGAGAGAGAGAGAGAGAGCGTGGCCAACACTGAGGTATCCATCCTATGGAATATGAACGATCCTGCTTATGGCAGCCTTTGTGACACACTTCCTGAGGTGAAACGTCAGCCACTCTTACAGAAGGATTAGATCGTGCGTAGCACGCGTAAGCAGGCTGCTAAGCTTATTGATCACTGCGACTGAAGTTTGACCCATCTCCGGACATCTTGCCGATTGAGTAAGACGAATAAGGGTATGAAGGGGGCCGTAGATACCGCGAGATTTCCAATCACTTTTAACTTATTCAAGGGCAGGTAACGATTACTGGTTCCACTCCATAGGGCACGCGGGGACCGTCATCGATCATTTGAATCCATATTTTATTCGTGTGCCTCGATTGACCTTTTCCGTTACTAGATTTGATGGTAGGTCCGAGTTTAAATCCGAAACCTCAGACATGTAAGCTTCACATTCTAGCGATTGGGTCCCAAACCTTCTAATTTGTCCTTGTAAATGACGAAGGGTCTCTTTCTGTGGTAGAATTCGGTTTCAGATACAGTATCTAACTCTAAAAGGAGAAGAGGTGGACGCGATACAGGGCCATCCATACTTAAGTGTGTCTCATGTATGGATCAAGGTAAGCATCGAAAGAGTCTCAATTCCAGAAGACCAGTTGGCAAGCGTACGCGCGCTTTCCATAAATTCTCATCAGACCAGTACATTTATATGGGAATGGGGTACAAGCTAAAACATACAATCAATAATGTTCGTCTTGTCATGCCAGTGAGTCGTGTGAATAAGGGGGTGTGGCGATAAGAGACAGCTGGTTAAGCGGTAATGAGTGTTTGATCTAGCCGTTCAAGCACACGTATGCTCACCAACTGGTCATCTGATGGTTTCAATTTTCTTAATGCATTTGGCATTAATGAAGTTTCGCAGATGAGTGATATTCATGCAAAAACCACACTCAGCCTTAAACTAAGGAAAATCTCGTAAAAGGATTATGCATGAAGACGACGGCGTAAAGGTTATTAGCCAGTGAGTATTAGTTCATCACCGTTGAAATTCCGCGACCATTGGTAGTGGACGGCAGTGAGCTGTAAAGAATTGAGAAACACCTTTTTTAAACTCCGCGGGGAATGAATTGAAAGACACTGCGCTAGGGGCTGCTGAACTGCTTAAACAACCTTTCATAAAATGACAATAAAGATAGCAAATAATTACCACTGACAGAAAGTCTATACAGAGAGGTGTCCCACAGATATTGCCGACATAACACACATAAAAAGCTAAAAAAGTTATTGCTGGTTGCTAGAGGCTTTTGTGGTCTAATGGCTAGCTTCCTGTGAGAAAAACACCTCGATTTCCTGCAATCATGCTTCACATCAAATGCAGAGTTAAATAAAGTGGCCTATGGTTACGCATTCGTCGAACTAAGGTTGTAATAACCAGCTAAATTTGTTACGTAAAAGAGGCAATGGTCATAAGAAAAATAAACATTAGTGGTCGAATCTTGTAGAGAAAGTTAAGGAAAAAAGGTAACCTAAACAAATATAAGACACGATAATAAGAGGAACCTCAATCCGGTGTCTTTGCGCTGATTCCTATGGAGATTAATGCCAATTTTAGGGACAAGATTACTTTGAGGGTGTAGACTTTAGGTTAGAACTAGAGTTAGTTTTACGGTTAGCATTAGGGTTGATGTAAGGATTCGCACTTCTTGCAATTTAGTGCAATGAAAATTGCATGCTCCTCCTTTGGCGTGACATCGCCCTAGTTGAGTATACGACAGGTGGGTCACAGATAGCAGGCTCGAAGCAGGTCTTTGTGATCTCAGAGACGCAGACGTTGGCGTGGGTGGGGGCATACGTGAAGAGTGTTAAGTAAGCGCGCAGGTTAGGCACGAAATTTATTCGAATTCTGTAAGAGCAACTTTCAAAGTACCAACAAACGGTAAGGTAGAAGGGATGGAATTGCCGATCTGGGCGATGGGTCGATTGACTTTTTTTAAATGATGGCCAGTGGATAGCTGGGTTGCGTTGGAATACATCGTACATGGCATTATTTTCAACTACGAAAACATAGTTCAAATGTCCCAACGTGGCGTTCTTGCCAAATATTGTTCTATAATTTTCATTAGCGGATTATTAGTTCTGAATCGCTAGTTAGATTACAAACTAAAATCCATACTTCTTTCCGTAGTCTACACTAAGCTGTTCAATCATGAGTGTGGTTAGTGTTATGATTTAGGCTATGGTTAAGGTGGCTTTTTTGTGTTAGTGTGAGGCCAGCATTATGCCGGAGTTATAACAGGTGAAAATTGGACGTTGTGGACTTTTAAGCAAGGTTGCCTCTATAAACGGGGTAGTTCCTAATTTCATGTCTTACCAAACAAAAAAATCATTTTTTTCGGATTTCATAACGCAAAGTCTGAGTACCTAGGATGCTTTATGTCTAAAATACCATTTTTCTAATATGCTTATATCTACCAATAGAGTGCCAATTACCTGTCAATTCGAGCAAAAGCGCGTGTTTAAGGCTGCAGTTGAAAAGAAGGGCAAGCGATTGCTTCACTGATCGCAATTGCCTTTAGATCTTGCTGCATCAGATTATGGATCTGAGTAGGAAGCTCCAAATTTTTTGCGCATTATATACTGGCGATTTGACTAATCTAAATACTTTTAGAGGCGGCAATTGACAACAAAGCTGTGGTAATGCAAGTTCTCCCGAAAATATACTAGGTTACTCAACGCACATCGATGTCAGATAGGATGTTTTAAATTTGGGGCATTTATAGCAAAACAATAGCATATTTTTGAACAGAAGGATAATTACTTAATCTGTTGACACCTTATGACTCGCTAGAAAACAACTGATGCTCGTAGTTGAAGGCAGCGAACCAAGCATCATTAGGTTATGAGTGACAGACAGTCTGTTAGCGTGAAGCTGCCGCCAATTAGAGAATGACATTTAGGCTTTGACATTTGAAAAATGGACGGAAGGACATGCCATTGAATACCTGCAACTTCTTTTCTTCAGCGGCCATCGTCAATGCCGAGTATTCCGCTCGGAGAGGAGGAACATCCGGATGGTTGCCTCATTTAATTTGGCTACACTAAACCTTAAAATTACCTATGAAAACTTTTTGGCTTTCAAAAGACCTATGAGTACATTAGTGAGAGGTTAAATAGGAGGAAGTGTATCCTCTATAAACATTGTAACATTTCCTAAGATTATCCAAACTCTCGCAGTTGTCGAACGTAGAAAAGTTGCCAAAAGCCATTTGTAAAATCAGAGCGAAACTAGAGAGTTAGTTGCTGTAGCCGGAAAACAATATGCAGTATACTGTCTCTTTTAGAAAGGACTGGTTTAACGGAAGCTAGATAAAGAAACATGTGAGTGCGATTTATTAAGTCAAACGTTACCAAAAATTTTGCTAACTAGCCAACTCTATTCGACATATGTTAGGGCACTTCGGCATGGATATGGTAGGTGTCGGGGCCAGCAACAGAAGGTAAGGTGCCTGTTATGTCATTTCTTTATTGTAAGTAGGCAAAGTTCATTTAAGTTCTTCCTCGAAGCGGGTTTAGGGGTGGATGGAAATAAGTATTATGTTACTAATTAGCGTTTGGGTTGCGGTTAAGTTTAGGGTTAGGATTATGGGCCAGCGTCCCAAAGACTTCACCCCTATAACTCTAATTGCCACTATTCCTTTCGTTATCTGTTGATAGACCCGACTAATAACCGTATCCTTGTTGGCGCTTTAGATATGTGACATTAAGGTCAACGCTCCACTTTACTTTAAATGAATAGAAAAATGCCTTTCTTTCTCAGAATCCTCGTGAGTCTTTAGCAAAGAAGTGATGATTATAGACAAGGAGACAATTCATCTGGTTTTCTCTTTGAACGTGGCTACATTAGATTCATCAGGTAGCTACATAAAACATGCTTGGCTCCCACAGACGTTCGAATGTGATAGCGATAATATTAAGTAGACAAAGAGGTAAAAAAACGTTTACCAGTGTTCTCTTAAAACAAACCAGAATAAAATAAAGCGACCTGAACCCTCTCATTTTTCCCAAAATACCGGCTGGGCTTGGTAAATACTCAGAGTAAATTGAAACATTACACGACGAAGGCGTACTAAAAAGTACAATAAATTTAAAGTGCTTTCGGATACCGGTGTTAGAAAGTAAAATTTATCTTTTCAAAGTACATGATTAGAACATCGATACATCGGAGCTTTATGCGATGGCCAGTAGCGGCTGTAGTCATTTTAAGAACGGTAGTTCTGTGAATCTGTAATTCCCAGGCTACAAGTGCCAAGTGCAATAATGGGCTTGACGTCAGATACCATAAAAGTACTTCTGGACAACACGTCTGACGATGCACTTGACTTGATGCACCAAACCAGCTTTCTCATCTTGCATTGGTCATTTGACATTAATATTTTTTTGTTATATGGGGGCTGATAACAACCTGGGCAGACTAAGACCGCGTCAGAGCTAACGAAGTAGCAGACTAAAGTGCGTCAATTTTGAGCGAGTGTGAAGGGACCAGGAAGATAAAAACGATTATGTTTACGGAATTGACAGCTCATATCAATGGGTTCACACCCAAACATGTTTACGCACTAAATTATTCTCTCTCGTTGTGTGAAAATGGTTGAAAAGCCTAAGATAAACACGCAGAGGATGAAAAATTAAACCGTAAACCAAGACATATTTGCTATTAGTGCTCGCATGTCGGTCATGAAGTATTAACTTATACAGCTTATGAAGAATTGCCAATTCGTTTTGGAAGACGATTCATAGGTACCAGCTGCGAAGGGTACGGCTTATCAGTAGATACTGCAACGTTTTACATGTGGTTTCTGTTAAAGTAACTCCAGTTATATCATGCCTTGCAAAATTTCCGAGGAAATCGATTGGTAAAGTTTGACTAGCTCCTTCGAAACAGGCCTTTTCGGACTCGGTCTGAAACTTGATATGAATACCTGGTTGCAATTCATCAGCCTGTGTGCTATAACCACGTTATATCTATAAACTGCAAACAGACAGTTAGTAGTACACAAATATGAGATTATTTACCATACTGATAGTACCGACATGTCTGTCAGTATGGTAAATAATTATGTAGTTCTATACTACTAACTGCCTGTTAGACGTTTATGCATAGGTTCGTTCCGAATGGTTAAGTCCAAGATCACTCATTAATTTCATCGGAAATTAAACATGAAAACATTCATCATTGCCATCAATAACGAACTTTATTGTGCTCATAAAATTTTGCAATGTATATGGAACAATATTAAATAATAATAATAATAATAATAATCTTTTTGTTGCCATAAGGATGGCAATGGACATATACAGATATATCCACCTCCAGTTATCAATAGGTTCGGCTTTGGCAGTATAGCATTGACAAACCTGCAATTATTAATTGTTAATCGAACACAGGAAATCAAAAAGGATGATGGATCAATTTATCCACAATATTTCGTGTCGGCAATGCTTATCCGAAGCAGGAAATACTTGTCAAATTTCAATCTTTACGATTTTTTTCCTTTTCCATATTAACTGCTTATTTTAAAGCATAAACTTACCACACATCTGTTTTGTTTCAGTGGAGGCATCTTGCTGAGCTATCTGACGATAAAAACCAATTTTGGGAGCTTCCTGCTGACTCAATGCCTGATGCTCGGTGCTGGACTCGGTTGCTGCTACAGTCATTTACTCTCACTGGCTGCATTCGTAAGTGCGTTTTAAATCGAACTGCTCATAATTTTGACACACAAGGTAAACAATTGCAAACGACTTTTATGTTTAAAAAAATATATCAAAAATTTGAGCCCGAGGCCATTTAAAAACCATCTGTAAAATTGGATTTATTTATAAATTTATAGCTAGATATTTATTCTAAATAATTTAAAAGGTCATTGCCTCAACAAGAAGTAGCTCGTTTTTGTCAATTCGCTTCCGAACTTACAAAATAATACCAAAAATACTGACGGTTGTTTTGTAAACTAAACCAAAACTATGCAAGTTGGACTGACACTCAAGATGGTTTAGTTTAAATTTAAACCAGACAACTTACAACTTTGCTGGGCGTGTTTTGTAGACGCACCAATCCCAACGGGACTTATATGCTTGATGGCATATTGTTTTCTTTTTTTCTGAAATTTTAATTTATCTACGGAACTAGAACGTGCTTAACCGTGCTTGGCAATACTAAATCTTCTTAATATTTTTTTGTTATAAAAAACGGACCATAGACCAAATACTTCGAAGTACCGTATGTATCATATTTTGCAGGTGTTTAAAAATGTCCTGCTTCAAATTACAGAATATATTGGCAAAGTGAAGTGCAGAAATTTGTGCATAGACAAATATCCCTATCTTTGTATACTTTCGCCTTCAGCTATCTGCAAAGGACCTTTTTACGCATTTAAACATATAGGAATTGAATCTTTGTATCGAAAAAAATGTCGTTTATAGTTCACATGAAATATACTTCCTACAAAAACTAATATGTCTTCGATCTTCCAATCGTGAGGCATTAAAGGTTTGAAATATTAGAATAAACATCATCACTTATTTTGACAAGGTTTTTCCTAACATGAATGACAATACGTTTATTCCAAACTTTTTTCTGCAACCATTTTATTTCTATGTTGTTGCGCTTTAAGCCGTGATTATTTCACCTTCTATCATAGAAAGCATTCGAGCGTAAAGAACTTTGTTACAAACTATGCTTAAATATAGATATATACTAAGAGAGTTAGTTTATTTTTATTGGTAAAAAATCAGGTCCTGGAGTTAAAACATAACAAAGAAAATGTCGTGCGTTCGAATTTCGTACGCAAAAAATGAGCCGGACAAATGTTCTCATACATATAGGGCATTTTATCATGTTGCTTCTATTAATTCAGTCTGGGAAATATCTCTTCTTAATTATGTGGTGACACTGCTTTATCCACTTTTAGTGGTTTCCAAAACAACGAGGCTTCGTTGTCGGCTTGTGTGTGTGCGCATTTGGAGCGGGTGCAATCGTGTTGACTCCGGTGCAAACGGTCCTCATCAATCCCACCAATATCTGCGTCAACAACGAAACTCAGTGCGTTCTGTCATCATGCTTTTATAAGGAGAGAATTGCTCACTGCATGCCCCTTTCTCGTGTTACCGGCCAGTTCGATCTATACTAAACACAATTTGTATCATTTCAGTTTACTAAGATTTGCATTTCTTACCAGCATAAATCGTTCCTTCATATTGGTTGCCACCTTAGCCCATAATGACGTGGACAGATCAGTTAGGAAAAAAACGACTATGTATTCAATATCCGGAACCGAGCTCTGTTAACTGTTTTCTTAAGGTTTCGAAATAATCGTTGCCATACATGCGTATTTTTATTTTACTCGTTACCTAATCACATGTTCATATCATGGTTATGCTTTTCTTCATAATTTACTGATTTCTAAAAAAACAGAATACTTGGTTTGCAAATACTATCGTGCAGGAATATCAAAGGCCGGAAATATTTATTAGTTGTTGGGAGGACCTCAATGGCGCATAGTAGCCATCTTTTTAATGGTAAATATTGGGAAGATGGTTGACAGCGTTCAGAGATTGGGAGAGGGGAGTTTTAGTTGGGTTATTTTTTTGGCATAGATGAGGAAGAGGAAGGTGAAATAGGATAACTTAAAGCTTGTTTCATCTCTGTTTTGTTGCTGTAATACGATATTGCTTAAGGAGTTCCTTTTCCAAGGGGATGCGAGATTACCACTATTAGTATGACTACTTCTATTACTGGAGCAAATATGGCCCACTGAATTGACAGCGGCTACCAGGTAGACGTCAGCCAAGCATTCTGAGTCATCTATAAGCTGCCGATAAGACACTCCAACTTTCTGTGCCAGTGGCTACTAGCGACAACAGACGAAGTGGCCACATAGTTAGACAACCCAACCTTGTGGTCATATAAAGCGTTTATGCAGACAATAGGCTTCCCTGGTGCAAGATTTGCCCATCGTGTTTGTTCTCACTTCCTGCTATATCGCGTTTCAGCTATTTAACAAAGATAAAGCGAACTGTCAGTTTTCTCCTTTCACCTTTCTTTTTCCCCTTTATGCCCGTGAAAGAACTTGAATATAACTCCCCTCCCCCACATCTGAAAGCCGATAATCATTTCCCCATACTAAATGTTCACTAGTTGTTTAAACGTTGATTACTCTACCATAACTTATATTATACTAAAGACTGAGAATGAATAATCCAAAACGCATGTTTGCTGCAATTCGCTTCCTAAATGTTTGCATGGGTGTCAACGCTAAACTACAAAATTATTTTTCTTCAAGTCATGAATTATTCACCGGTTGTGATGAGCGACCCTAACGGTTTCCCAGATAGCACAGAACAAAAGGAAGTCTCAATTTTGGTAGTAAGGTTGAATTACTGTCGTAGTAAAGGGACGCTCACAGCCGAAATATGCTCTGAACAAAGCTTTCCAGAATTGACGTGTGAGGGAACAGGGGGGCCAGGAAAAAATAAAGTAAGCTACTTTCTGAGACCAAGTCAAAAATATTGATTATAAAAAGTTTAATTATTGCATCCCACCCTTGGTAGGTAGATTATTAAATGGACTGTAAGGCAATATTCCGAAATGTATTTTCAATTATAAAGGATTAACAAGGCAGGGTTGTTACGGTAATAATCATGCAGCCCATACCTACAATGGTTCAGTTTTAACAGGATGCCAGATTTTGAATGAGCTGGTCAGAAGATGACTACCTTTATACTATATATTTTTGCATAAGTTTTCAGGGCATTAAAAATTAAAATATGCTTTATAAAAAAACAAGTATAAAAATAACCACACGTGTCCTCCTTTATGGTCAAATGATATCTTCGTAAAATTGAGCATTTAAGGAATGGTTGTCTGTCAGTTTATGATGGCATTTCTCAACATGAATTTTTTGTCCGTTAATTGGATTTTGGGATATTCTAATGCCCTATTCTAAAACATCTGTAATATTTTATGACCGTAGAAAACTTACGATTTTCATGAATAGTAAATATGCATCACATATTTTGAGAAAACTAAGTACCATTTTCTCTGCAAAGCGATGTCAGTAGTAAAGAGGTATCAAAGAGGTTTTTTAAAAATCCCAAATACCTATTCTCTGAGTGTACAAATTAATAATGCCATATTTAACGGTGTAATGCAAACATTTTATAAAATATATTAACAGTCAAAAGCTTAACAAGAATCTTCACATAAATGCACACAATGAACGCAATTATATTTTACTCATTGCCATGTTATCGGACTATCGAAATGTAAATAAAAAGCAAGCATTCTGTTAAGTGTGGAATATAATTAGATTACGCACTCATTAACCATTTATACACCTCAGAATATGTATTATCTTTAATGGAAAATACCTTCCGGCATTTCAAGCACATCTGCAGGTCGAGCTCACTTCTCCGTAAGGGAGATTGTTAGGAGTTGCGGCCATTTAAATCTTACCACCATGTTCAACGTATACTGACATTTATGAATGTTTGCAGGTTTAAACTGACTAGGAACTCAAGTGTGACACACGATGTCTGCAACTGTGGTGCAATGGGGAAAATTCTTCAACCAACAAGGGTTCTCTACGTTTCCTGGTCCAAAATGTTTTATTACCACGCTTGCATCAAAGTTTCGTTTCGATAAAATTTTTAATTAAGGCATTTTAATGTCATCTACCTATTAAATCCCCACTATTTACTTCAGGAAAAATAAGTAATATATTCCTTACTGTAGGTTTGCAAATAAATGTCATGTTCGTCTGTGAGTCAAACGAAACATCATTCCTGAATAATGATGGTTAATGTGCTTTAAAAAAATATTTTTTTGGTTTCACTATTGAAGCTGTGTTGAGAACGGAAAAGTTTGCGATTGATGTTTTCAGGTATCGAATTCCCCTCGAAGCTCATATCACGTCGATTTTCATTCGATAACTTGAGATAGCTTTGTCAAATTGCCTTTCTTATTGACAAAATTGTACTCCTGCGGATTTCAGCATAAAATACGCTATTTGACGAGGTGTTTATCATAATACCCTGGGCAAATCACTTACTAAGATAGAGACTTAGAAACTGAGTATTCTTCTGTTACCTTCTGAAATCTCTTATATGCACATCCTGTTCAACTCAGATAGAGATTCTATTACATTATGAACTCAGATTTAAGATTGCAACTTTTCCAATACAAATCGACGTATTTAGATATTAACTCTAGTTCACTCGATAGAATTAACGAACAATGTCCGTTCACACTTTTTGCATGAAGATAACCGAAAAAGCTACGCATGGACATCAAGTAATTTCAATGAGGCAAAAGTGTGAAGCATTTTGCTTTGCAAAATATTTTCAGATACCTGATCATTTTAATCAACGCAGGAAGCCGTCACCAAGCTCTCAGGGTGCATTTATGTCACCGTCAATAAGCATTTCAAAAAAAATAATTTGAAAGCTACTGAAATTTATGAAATTCGCGAAAACTTGTGATGTGCACGCTACATATAGCTGCAGATATTGTGGCCTTCATTTGCAAGTTATTAATATCAAAATTCGTTTGACTAACTAACTTGTGAAAATCTTGGCGCCCTCGGTGGGATTCAAACCCATGCCAGCAATGGGAAAACTTTAGTACAGGTAACGCTCTAGAAAAATGAGCTTTTGAGGCCCAACAGGAGCCGTGAGTTTAATCACAAGTAGGTTAAACGCATTATTAAAATCTGCAAAATTCTCTACAAATATCATACTTGCAGATCGTCGCTTTTTGCAACGCCAACTTTTTTCGATCTTAGAAATAAATTTTTGCTTTTGAAATATCCATAATGTTTTCATTTTATATCAGAAACCTATTACCTTATAACAAAAACCTTATGGCACTTCTCTTACAGAATGTTTGAGGACGAGGATCTTTTACATCGGGTGCCGAGAGCCTTCCTTATAATCGGTGGAGTCTTGGCAGGCATACAACTCATTTCCTGCCTTTTGATGCGGCCAAAACCATCTACTGACAACGCCTCCATCGTGCGTTCATATCCTTATTCAAAAACTGTGGTCATTTATTTGAATTATTTATTATAAATTTGTCTTTTTTCTCTTGTGAGCAGGAGATTCAGAGCGTTTCTAGTGATCTGCAAAACGACACGTAAGATATCCTTTTACTCCAGTTTTTCAATTACGTTTTTATCTTACACTTATGGCATTGGTTAATGCAGGTTAAAAAACAAGTTTTTATACAATTAAACGTGACAATAAGTTTCTAATATCCACAGTTATCCAACTTTTGAAACGTATTCACATTGTGAGAAAGGTGTCAAAAATATTTTACTTAAGGAGCGGAGATTCTCAATAAATGTCACTTTTGAACGGTACAGCCATGACTACCACAAAGTCATCCATGTTTCATCTACATTAGAAGTTAAACACTATAAAACTACGGAATGTGTTATAAAAACTGCTTTTTTTATACGCTTAGGTAAATATCTCGACATAAGACATCACATTGTTGAGCATATTCTGGTTGATTTTTCGATTTTCGATCGACGTTCTGCAGAAAATTATTCAGAAAGCCCTTTTCGATAAGTCCACGCACCTTGGTATTTTGACAGCGCTCTACACGTTGC
This sequence comes from Schistocephalus solidus, assembly GCA_017591395.1. Taxonomy (NCBI): domain Eukaryota; kingdom Metazoa; phylum Platyhelminthes; class Cestoda; order Diphyllobothriidea; family Diphyllobothriidae; genus Schistocephalus; species Schistocephalus solidus. The sequence continues at coordinate 81,285 of WEDG01003096.1, forward strand.
TAATTTGCGTAAAAAAAGAGATTTTAGAGTCGCATGTCTATATATTTCTTCAAATACATTGAACTTTACCTTCAAATTTTAGGCGCATAACGTAGCCGTATACTTCATAATTATTGTCTAGGAAAAATGCCTTGATTATTGATCCCTAGAGTTATTTATGTCAAAGAACGACCCACCATGCCTCTATTTATAAACAACGAAATTTCCGCCCTCTACCAGGCTGAATATCTAGTATCCATTTCATCCCAATGTGTAAGTTGTCTTTAGAAGGCTTATTTATTTAAATTCTATCCAAAATAATTTCATAGGTGTCACTTATTGTAAGCCACATGCTAACATAATTCACGGAGCTAACCAGATTGCTGTATGAACTGCACACACAGTTATAATAAACTTTAATCTGTCTTTTGATCTCCGTTTAGGCCTGATGATTTTTGATAAGTCGCCTACCGAAAAAGAAATTCATCCCAAGCAATTGTTCAAAATACCGGACATATATATTCTTTGGAGCATAATGTTCCTGAGCCTATTTCCTCTGACTCTCGTTATTTCTGCCATTAAGGTAAATAAACGTTTTGTGAATATTCTCCTACTTATCTGTAAATACTTAGTCAACTAGCTCCAATATTCAGTGATAAGAATGGTTATGTTGACAAGCTTTCAGTTAAACATAGTTTCTAATCTATTGTTTTGGTTATATCTATGCGACCTGATTACGCATCATTCACTTTTTTTAATATTCACTTAGTCTGTCATTATTATTTGTTAAGGCAGCCAATTATCCGAACCGCAGTCTCTGAATGACACTGAAACTCTTAAAAATTTGTGATAATTTTGTATTTGCTCATCTTCTGGTCTGGCCGGAGATCTCATCCTAGACGTTATAACTGTTCATTAAGAGAGCTATTTACTGTGGAAAAGCAATTTATGATCGATTTGTGATTAGTTTGTTCTTAAATAGCATTTGCATGTGTAAATCACCGTACCTATCTCACGAAATTCAAAGTGAAATTCATAAGTGTGTTTCTGAAGGAACACATGATTTTGTGCATTGTTTCTATCACTAATATTCGAATTTAAAAGGATTTCGAAAACCCATGTTTAAAAGTGCATAATAGTTGATTAGTCATCTGTGATCACTTGCAAATTTTCCAGATGACAGGAGAGAGTTGAATTTAAATGCTCCTATTCTAGCGTGATCGTTATATCATGGGATTCATTTGCACGAAAAAAAATATTGCCATTTGGTCCAAGTACTTCTTATCAATTTCTCTTTTGAATTTATATCAGCACTTCATGGGATAGACCGGATACTCAATATTCGTAAAACGCCCAACCAATCTGCAGTTGATAACATAGAAAATTTATCGCAAATAAACCGACACGATATAATCACTTATATTCTATATTGAGCTTTGTTGAGGAAGGCTTAATGAAATTTCTGCACGTAAGTCACTCCTTAGTGCTATTATCTTTCACCGATTCAACTGAAATTCCATTAGTTAAGAGTGATTGAGCATGAATGAAACAACCTCAACAGACTCAACGTAAACTACCTTTTATTTTAGTATACATGTAAGCCAAATCATTGTTTTGTAAACCCAACATTTGAACTCTTACACAAAAGGCAGAAATTCTCATATTTTTCGGACACCCTTTGATGTAAGCTACAAACGTGACGTGGGAAGTTTTAGTTGCTTTTAGTCAGATTGCATTTGCAGATGTAAGATTTACTGATATAAACTAAAGATGACATAAACAGATAGGAAATACATAAAAATAAAGTATAAATGTGGTTACAAAAGGTCTTTAGACTTTCTGTTCCCCAGACGCATTTGTAATGGAATAGATTTTTCAACTGGGCCGAGGGGCAAATTTGGGTTCTTATGAAATAATGTACTTCTGGAAGTTTTCAGATACTGTGGGAAAAATAAAGTTTATGGTCTGCAAGTAATTGCATGGTTCATTTCCTATGCATTCAACTGTACTGAGGCAACACCTTCGGTTAGCAGACATCCATAATTTTAAGTGAAAAAGAAAGAGGTTGAGTCTATTAACTAATAGTTAGATACTTTGATGATGACATTAAATCATGGCAAGATTTAAATACAATCGATTACGGATCTCATTAAATCCTACATAAAATTCTGAAATGCGTTTTTGAATAACATGGATAAGTTAAGTGGCGTTTGTATATTGAATGTCATGCAGTAGAAACCAAAGAAACATCACATAGGCAGGATGTTCAGTTTTTGGTACTGACTTTGTTTAGTTTTCAATGAAAGGCACTCGGTTAGAAACCAGATCTTATCTATTTGGTTTCCATGCCCAGAGAACTTAAATTATATTCTATAAAAAGATGCTAAAAATATAATTTTTTAATTATTTTGTAGTAAATCACATTGCCTTTAACTTCTATGCTATCGGCCTAAAATAAATCAGACCCATTTTAAAGAGAGTTTCTAATTACGAGCTTTTTTAGGCTGAGCAGTTTTTATTCAGAGAGCATATATTCAAAACTGCTCCTTGTGAAACCTACAAAATAGTGCGAAATCATTGACATTTATCAGGTATGAACACGATGCCTCTTCTTCCTTATGACATTGATAAATGTAATATTTTTGTTATGTGGATCGTTCTATTTTTAAGAACGTTAACGATCAAAAGCACATGCAATGCTATTAAAAACGTTTAAAAACGACATATTCACTTAATTATATGTTTTATGAAAAGTTTTACACAAAGCAATATGTTTAGGTATGTTTTCTATGAAATCAATTACCATAAATATGGGAAAAACAAAACTAAAGTCGTCCTTTTTGCCAGGTACAGATTTTGCAGGTAGAAGGAATATGTTCTTTCGAAAGCCAGCGTCCAGTTGTATCTGACGCACTCGAATTATTTTGCAAGACCACTATTGTTTCGATCACACATAAGTAATCCTTCTAGTTGAAAAACAATTTTAACATTGTTGTCAAAATTTTAAGAGATATTTACTCTTTGCTTATATCATAAGAAAAGAGTCAAAATACTTAAGGATATAATACAGGAATGACAAACGCGTGTCAAAATTCATATGTCAGTTTGAAAATCGGAAGTGGATGGGGGCAACTGTAGTATGCCTCTCTTAGAAAGGAAAGTTTTATAATGTTTCTCCCCTTACAGATCATTGGACAGGCATGGATTGCAGATGACGCATACCTCAGCATCGTAGCAACCATTGGCGCCGTCATCAATGCTGTCAGCCGTATGGCGTGGGGTCCTGTGGGTGATGCACTCTCCTTCAAGGTACGTGATTTACGGATTTATACGAATGCCTTTGTTCTCTAAAATTGACCAAATCAAGCAAAATGTATTGGTTGTACACAAATCTAGATATTGAAAAGAATTATATCCTTCTATTTTGTCAATTTCTACAGTTGAGCAATAATGTCCCAACTCCTGGATACAGATCTATAAAGTTTACGAAATATTCGACAATTTGGGTTTTACCCATTTTAACCTACTTCCAATATAAAGAAGACTATCGAATTGTTTAGCCATTTTTGATTTATATGGGTTGCCCTACAAGGGGAAGTGTATTTCATGACATGTCTTAGAATATTACAGCTGAGATTGCCCAAGGAATCACCTGAGAAGGTTTCCTTTTGGTGTCAAATAATTTTACCATTTACCATTCCTCCAAACTATCAATGTGCTTATATTTTAGAAAATGTTTAGTTTTTTGAAGACTATGCAAATTTTCATGGGAAACCAAAATGGCTCGAATTACTCAAAACATGCAACAATGACAAACTCAAACTCTAATGGTTTGTTTTGTTTTGTAAAATTCATGGCTTTCCCTTGCAACCAGCTAATTGATGCTGAATAAAACGGGACTTGGTAGCGAAGACAAATTGCATCAGAAAGCAGGCACGCAAGGACGTAATGAATGAATCTAAATAATTTTCAAATCTGAATAGCATTTTTAATCGAAGAACTGAGTGATTCCGATAAAAACAGTAAAAGTCGACCAAATCATTTATATAGGAGGTTAAAGAAACTCTCCAAAATAATTTAAAAAAGGTTTTTTCTTGACATAAAGTTTGCATATCACAAGGGCAGAGCCTTCAGCTTTTAATATAGTTTTGTGGCACAAAACTGCAATAATAAGCATTGTATTCTCTTAATTTACGTAGTTCTTAAATACAAACAGGATGGCGGACAATAACAACCGAGACTTTCATCCTCAAGTAAATGTTTTTTTTTGTCGTCAAACGACAGACTGCGCAGTGAATAGAATGGGGTGAGAAGTAACTTGCTTTAAACTACGTGCATTTGTTTACCATTCTGCCTGCACACGAATGTTCACATGAATAGTAAAATTAGCTTAGCAATATACGATTTCATCGGAGTGGTATTAAACTAAACCAGGGATTATGGATAACATAAAACGTGTAAATCTCATCTTACTTTTACGGTTGACTTCCAATTGTGGACAACACAGACCAATGACTTGCCGAAACTAGGGTAAATGTCTTACATATTTAGGAGAAATATTTTCTTAAATTGATGCTGACATCTTCAAAGGAATAGCATATTTTCATTATCACTAAAACAGTTGCTTTCTTCACCCAAATTTAGGTTCCCCTCTGCATCAATAGCCTCTTATACACAACCGTGCTTATTACCTTCCCATATGTGATAGCAATACCAACGGCCGGCCGTTATCTCTACGGCGTCTGGGTGGTTTTGCTGTATAACAGTATTGGTGGCTACTTTGTTCTACTGCCATTTGCCGTCTCGAGGGCTTTTGGACACAAGCACTTTGCAGCAAATTATGGGATCGTGTTCACCTCCTTTGTAAGTCAAACCTTATACGTAGTGTGGATGACCTTTCGACTGGGATCGAATACCACATTTATATGCTGAACACAAACAGCATGGTGCTATTTATGTGGCTTTTTATGGTCATTATAGTTGTTAACGTTGCTCAATCAAGCCTACCTTGTTACCGCTTCGGTTGAGATCACACATTTTTGTGTTTACTTACTGTTGAGGCAAACAGAATAAACAGTGACTGGTGTGTTTTCTCCGCTAATTCCGAAGCTCATTCCAAGCGAGCATGAAATTTTTTTGAAAGCTCGTTTGGAGGTTTTTATCAAGGCTTATACTCAAATTAAGAGCAAGCAACAGGCATAGGGTAAAAGTGAAGGTTAGCTAGACTAAAATGAATGACGATTAATGAAAGTAGAACCAAGCGCTTCTTAGACGTATTATCTCTTACACCACAGTTGACTTGACGAGCAGCACGCATCTCCATGACAGGGAATGCGGCTTGCAAATTGTTTTGATCAGTTCTTAAATAAACCAATACAATTATTCAAATATTATGCTTAGAAATAACATTACAGCTTTAAAAATATTCAATGACATCTTTATCCTCTAAATTGCAATCTGGATATGGTTTATTCTTTATGTCTGCATTGTAATTTCCATTATTCGTCTTTAAGTACGTAATGCAGGTTAAGAACATATACGTTTATCATTTTGTTGAGCTAAATAGCGTACATGCAAACATTTTTTTCTTGAAAAGAATGTTATAGAATTTATGTTTTCTTTACTAAACGTATTTGCACAGGGAAAGGCAGATAGGCAGACACATTTGTCTGTGCGACATGTGGCGAAATACTTGCCACATGACAGGGAAATTTGCCACAAAGTTTCACAATGATGCCTGAACCATCAAACATAACAGACAGCGATTTGAGTTAAATACAAATTCCTGCCGAGAACAAGACTGGCCCTGGAGATATAGTCTGAAAAACATGTATGAAGGTTATTAAAGGAAACTGCAACGAGTAAGTTCAAATGTACTGCCCAAAATGGCATTCTGTAGAGAAACAGTTGCAAGTCCCGTAAAATTAAACATTAATAAATTTGATTGGAGATCAGATATTGAGGAATACGTCAAGATCAGTTACGGCCGACACCTAAGCAGTCAGGCCCAAATGCCTGGTGCTGACGTTAACGTTTACACGTTGTCTACTGATTTGATGTCAGTAATGCATTAAAACATAAGACACAACTTTTCTTTCTGTCCCAACCAGCCCACAAGTCAAGCTGAATATGCTCTCTGGAAATCTTTTAGGTTCCAGGGGGTATAATCGGAGCAGTCATTGTGGCTACCATTACCTTGGAATACCACACAAGGGATATCTTTATCGTTTGTGGTTGTACTACTTTGCTAGGTAGGTATAAGCCATTCTGCGCTAATACTTTCGTGCAACATTTCCTCTTATGATTTTGTTTTTAAGTTTACGATCAGAAGCGTTAATAATCGAGTCAGGATTTAAATATTTGCATTTTGACGATTTTGATATATTTTTCACTTCCTGGTAGAATTCAACACTGCAGATGGAATCCCAAAAATAAATATCAGCAGGTTTACGTGATCAATTAGGAAATGCATTATATAATTAATGGAGTTGGGTGAAATGTCAATCGTATTGGCCATTATTCTGAACAAATATGGTCGCAAAATTAATTTCGTTCTTGAAGTCCTGGAGTTTCAATCACACAGTCTTCATGCTTACCTTACGCGTAAAGTCAAAATAATTATCCATCTAACTTACTTTAACCGTTGCCGGATAAAGCGTAAGAAATTAACATTGTTATTTCTTCAAACAATAAAAGTTCGGGATCTTTGGTTAGCAAAGCGGAAGATTTAAGCCAGTGGCGGGCAGTCAAACGAACATGAGTTCGGTTAAGTGATGAGCTTCACTTCCAAGTAACTGCGCACCAAACTTGATCCGGTAGTATAGTTCCGCTTGATGACCCGAAAAATTCTCTCAAGGGACAAAAATTGGGCGAAACACGAATTGCATTGTATGCTGTTTGAAACACGCATTTGAACATCGAGATGGCATTTTTAGTATCTTATTTAAATAACACTTAACAGCTAAACGGTTGTTAATTGTTAGAAAACGCAAAACGTAATGCTAGGGCAGCAAGTCAAATTCAAGCCTGAGGTAGAGACAACTTCTATCCTTCAACATACAATGCGTACTAAGCCCTGCCCATTTAAGAAAATAAACGTCTTTCCCGTTATAGATTACTGGCTGAAAGTCCCTTGTACATCCTTTCCACACTTTTAATCTAGTGGCAGTAATGGCATGCGCATTGAAGGACGAGAAGGCACCAAAATGGTGTAGGACACGTTGGCTGAGAAGTGACAAAGCAAACATAGACGCTGTTGCTAGTTGAGCTTTAGCTACCTTCGGTATCGCACTCAGGTAGGTAGACGTAAATTCTAATTTGCTTACCGATTTTGCTTTATAATATCAGATCCACCCTTATAAATTTATTCTCCATTTCTACAGTCTGGACAAAAACAACACATAGCCATCCTACTCTTCTCCGTTTCCAAACGCAATCTGATCTCAACTCAAACGCTCTGAGCTGGCTTGTGTAAAAATCATACTTCCAATGTATGTATGATTTATTGTGCAAGAGGAATAAGTGTGATAAACTTTAAAATAAAGCATCTCGTTCCGGATGACTTCAATTGATCAACAAATTCCTCTGCGTTGAGTTTCTTATTAAAGTCAATTCTTTAAAGTTCTTTCACATTGACGCTATTAGAGCAATTTTCAGTGGAATTTTAGACTCATTATGCTTCACTTTGTGTTCCTGCTGCAAGGTAAAAGCATCTGAACATATGTAAAATAAATATGTACTACTCGTATTTTGATTTATATGCCCAGTCTTTAAACGACAGAAATATGTTTGCAATTTGTTTAGCTTAATCAAAGATCTCCATGCTGTTTTGAGCATAAAAGGCACAGATCTACTTTTTCATGTACCGTTGAGGTCACCTGAACCTATCATTTGAACAACCGAATAAAAGGACAAGCGCATTCTTGGGTATGGTTTTTGAGGGCACGTATATCTAGGCAATTTATTTTGCAAAATACTAAAGTTAGATCTTCAACCAGACACGCCCTTTTCGTGGGCGAAAATGCAATCAGTTTTACGCTTTTTTTAAAATTCAAATGCCTTTTTAAATTTTGAACAGAAAAATAATTCCACCTATATTTGGGTTACATAGCTTATAGAAAACAGGGTGCAGATTCCGGGAATCATGAGCTATTACATCCTACGACATGAAAAAGGTTGACCTTCGAGGACGAATTTCCCCGCTAGCATCCTGGTGTGTCCGACATAGGATTGTGTCGCAGGATGATCAACATTCCAATACCACTTAAATAATCTTAACTAATTCAAAACGCATTTCATAATTTTGGATAACAGTTAAGGAGATCGACTACGAGTGGCGTGTATCAGAGTGGCCAACCACAGCACATCCCACCAGTTTCCTTCTCATGTTCTTCTCAAATCAGAATGAATAAGAATTCACTGCTATCCGTTTTCGAGTTCCCCTAAACCCGCCAAGCCCTCTCCTACCACCCTTGTTACTGGTTAGTTCTCACATTTTGCATGCCGATGAGTATACTAAGACATGTGTGTTTACTAAATGTGACCTCCGGTACATCCAGTCAGGATGTTGGTTGTTGACTAATTATTTTCCAGATGATACTCATTTTAAAGCAGTAAGTGCGCACCATGCAAAAGCAGGGATTTTTCACACAGACAACTGTCAGGTGATTGGTGGAAATGGGCACTCGACCATCAGTTTCGAAACACATATTTCTCGTCGCTGACCGATGGCACTAGGAGCGGCATTCTCAGGCTGTAGTGTTTTGGCCGGCAATTTCATTTTGCAATTATCAGGACGGTAATCCCTATAACTGGTTTAAATATGTGGTCAAGTGAATCGATCTGGGAAAAAAACCTGCTTAGTTTCGGGCAAACAACCGTCGATTAGATCAAGGCTGCCATATAAACTTTATAACCTAGTCGTGGATTACTTCAGTCTGTTTACTTTTCCAGGTAATTCTGCGTGCATGTCAATTAATGTCTTCCTTGTCTGAGTTTTTTACACATCCCTGCGATCGAAAACAAGAGAATATGTCGAAAGTATTCGGAAAATACTTGATTTTCACGGCAGCTTTATGGGGTCCCTGCTCACTGACAGTGTAGCCGCAACATACTCATGAATAAAACTTATTTTAGGGTATATTTATAAACCTTACAAATTCTCTAGCGTGTACCTGATAATGTTAATGCTTATACCCATAGCTTATTTATGTTTACTTATGTGACTCATCTTTCAAGGAAAAGCCGACAAAGCCCAACTTCTAGGCACAGAGGAACGATCACTGACCCTTTGACACCTTCGATGGACAACTAACAAATAATTAGCTCCTTTAATCATTTCAACTTAAAAAAAGGTTTTTCGTTTGTTTCGTTCTTATTTTAACCTTACCAAATATAAATGTATTCATGTATCTCCACTAATTGGGTTTGCAAATCATATTTGGGTATTGCTATAGTAGAATAATTTTGAAATAAAATTTAATTCCCCCTTTTTTCCGGCCATACTTGAGAGATTACTAAACCATCCGTTAATATCACTTTGCTTGTCATTTAAGAGCTTATACCTTTGTGGGAGAGTTGACAGATTAACCTTCAATCGGTTCACAGAAAGGCATCATGCAGCTGACATGAGTGAGGATCATGAAGGTTGTCAGAAGAATGAGACACTGCAATATGACCCTCAGTTCCGAGAAGGCGCTTTTACATCGCCTGAAAATCTTCAAATGCAGTAGCTATCCTAACGTATGAAATCTGATGGATTTCATTAGAAATGGCCAGTTACGCGAAATCAGCGCACGCTGTGTCCACCAAAATTTAACAGAAATAAAAATCCGATCGTGAGGAAAAATAAAGCTTTTTGTGGTTTGCAAATACATATTACATCGTTTAGAAATCCTTATTCTTTTGAAAAAATACGGATTACGAAAAAGTGAAAAATCGACCTATTTGGGTTAACTGAAGTTGTAAATGTATAGGAAGCTTGCCCATGCAATTAAACGAGTAAAGAAAGCAGAAGAAGCCAAATTTATTTTGAAAATAGTCCTTTTTAGAGTTTTGCTCATATATATTCCTCTATATTAAGGGCAACGTAAAGTATGGCCATCATCAAGCAGCCTAACATTAAAGTGTATATTCCAACACCTTTTCACGAGAATTGGTAGTTTTTCTTCCGTTTCTACATTGTCTTAGATGCGTTTGACCAAGGAAAGCAGATTTTCGCTTGATTGTGTCGATAGGGTCGTCACAGGAATATAATTTTTCATAAACTTACATGTTGACAGGCCGGTCACTGACTTAAAAATTTAAATAGAATCGTCAGTTTCAATTGCAAACGTACCATTTAAGTGTATTTAAACATAACTATTCTATTGTTAAATTTCTGCATAACTATTTCGGGTTTTCTATTACGACGAGTTTCAGATAGTCCTTGAAAATGTGGTGAATTCTTTACGATTATCAGTGTCTTCAGTCGACTACAAATAAATGTACATTCCGTTCGATGTGTTTCGTAAAACATTCAAAATAATATATTTCTTAAAAGCATTTACCGAAGGATCGACTTTTATGGTTCTTTCTAATGCAGACGACCATCTAGGTGATATATGCAGACTCACTTAAACAAGAAAACTCGCTACCGTGAAAAATGAACTTACACAACAAAAGCCGGGAAAATATATGCCTATAATATAGATGTCAAAAACATATTGCATTAAGGCAGTGAACGGCCAGTTGATTGTGTCGCATTCCAGGGCCTGACTATAATTTTAGCCATACAGGTCAAGAAGAGTGCACATATGAGCGACTGATACGACATTGTGCCTGTGACTTAATGATAGAAGGTTAAACCTAACGGCACCCGATTATCAGCTAAGGTATTTTTGCTTCATAGTCTACCCGAACCTAGGATAGCGTATTAATCACTGATGACAATTAATAACTCAGAAATTGATATTAAACTCTCCCTTACATATCTCATTATTCCTTTCGAGGGCCGACATTTTATTTACTAACGCATATTCCATAGGTGACGTTGCCCATTTCCATCTGGACATGATGAACGGGTTGGGTTTAATCATGAAAATATTGAAGATGAACTCGAATCGCTTCTCAATCGCTATACGTTATGGGCAGACATACTGAAAGAGCCCCGACCAGCTCTAAACTGTCACGTGCAACAGGCAGCCTCTCCTGGAACTTAAATAACCAGTTCGCGGACACCGACAGTTTTTTTCATGTTACTATACACCTGTCTGGACACGGGTAGCAAATCAAAAACACAATTATGAGCAAAGAAGCTGTCTTTTCAAGCACCAGAACTATTTTTTATTATTGTAAGCTCTGAAACTCTTGCAGGAGTCGATTTTCAAAGATAGCGCACGAAGTCTCACCCAAAAGCGTTGAAGAGACATACGATGAAGCACAGAGTTTACTCAAACTTGAACTCTAATGAGACTGGTCAAATAAGGCCAAAAAACATATTTCAACTTTGCTGGAGGAACGTATCACCAGAGCAGCAGAATTCCAATGAACAGCCGGATCCCCAGTTTGGTGGCAGAACTGGTTAAACATGAGCTAGAAAACACTGCCTTCATTCAAATTGAGCCTGTCTTTGGGCGCTGTTACGTTAACGATACGTTGTTATCGTCAAGACAAACATGGTGTAATGTTACCACTAGCTGCATATTGTAATCTTCCCCGATGTGCGATTCAAAAGGGAATAACTACAAGAACAGCTGATACCTCTTCTTGAAAATCGTCGTCAAGTGAAATCCTGATGGCAAAATTGAGACGATAGTTTGCGTGAAGATTACGAAAATCACACAACACCTCAGTTTTTACAGCAATTACTCGGTGGCTCAAAATATAAACTGTGTGAGAACGATCTTCAAACGCATTCAGGCTCATTGCGGCAAGCCTGTGGAAAAGGTTCGCGAAACCCGATATATCTGCAACCCCTTAAGGCTCAATGGCTATCCGGAGGCGCTTATATGCCGATACCTATGTCTTCGCGTTCGGAGCAACAAAACAGAACCACAACTAAGGAAACGCCAAGCCTTTTCAGTTATTAAAGACATGTTAGAAGCGGCTGGGCACGTTGTTGTCGACTAGGTGTTAGCATTGCATGCCGGCCCAAAGCTACCATACGCCGCAGGGTGATGAAAATCAAATACTGACTAAAGTCCAACGAGTAATCTAAAGTAATGTATCGCATCACATGCCTCAACTGTCCTTTTTATAACACGGCCAACCTGAGCGCATTCTGGGAGCGCGCATGCGTAAAAAAAGTAGGCGGTGCAATGGGGTGACGAATTATCGCAAGTTGCTGTGCCCACCTACGGAACGAGACATGAGTTCATTTGCTCAGCGGTCAATATGATCGCCCACACCGAAAACAAAGCGAGCAAAGAACTAAGTGAAGCATACTCCACGGATGGGAGTTCAGTCCGTCGATTTATCTATTTTTCACCGGTGCACAGAGATTGCTGCGTGGTCACCTCCAGACTTGTGTTAGATATCATTAGTTGGTATCTGTCCCCTTTAAGTATCGCCTTTTTGCTGGTGCTGCTATTTCTGACGGTTGAATCCTGTAGGAGCTTGAAAGCTCACAATAATTAGCAATATATCCACTGCGCCAGAACCCCACACTGGCCACCTCAATTCGCCTTGCCCTCGCAGTTCAATAGTTGAGGAAAATAGGAGTACGGTACGTGCTATGAATGTCCGTTTCCCTCACCAATAAATCACGAGCAAATAACCGGCTGAATCGTAGTCAGCCGTCGAATTGGCCCACATGTGCTATTAATTTCCAAATTTTAGATCCTTCTTAAACGTGTCAGTCAGTATTGCCTTATGCTGATTCAGTAAACCTATTCGGGGCTCCAGCTAATCGTTAATTGTAGCTTTGAAAAAAGATAGTTTAGGTTTACAGTGTGGCTTGAAAAGAAAGAGGGCTGCAGAGAGTAAACTTCAATTCAATGGCGTGAAAGTATATCCATGTAGGGTCAATACAAAATATAAAGCAAATATATTCTTTTTATCAATACAAGTAGCATTTTATGTGAAAAACGTAGATTCCGCAACAAAAGAATCGAATTTTAATGATAACGTATTCGATATGATCATACCCTAGGTTTCGATTATCGCCAGCATGAAAGTGGTGTGATTGGACGTGTTTTACAGCAAGATCCAATTTTAGTCGTGGAAACAGAAGATTTACTTTAAAACCGATCGTACAGTCAACCATAGAGTTAACCAAGAGGAGAAGGCGGAAAAAAGGAACGAACTCAGGGGGAATATAAGCTGATATACGAGGAAGAAAATATAAGCATTGGGCAAAAGAGTAGGAAATTTGAGAAAGTCAAAGGTGTATAAAATTGTATATAAAAAAGTTCTCTGGATATATCGTAGATGTAAGCGATTTCAAAGGACAATTCTATTCACATTTATTGGTCCCAATTATATCGATTTTTCACGATTTTTATGGAATTTGCACGTTTTAATAAAAGGTCGTTATTCTAAAGAATGTAAAATTTTTCTTTTTTATTTTATTTAAGTTTTTAATTCATGTACTGTTGCCCACAATTATTTTAAATCTTTGTTACAAAAGTGGGGGTCAGTTTTTGAGCGCTTATAAATCTTCGTAAATGTCATCACCTAACTTCAGATAGGTCACATAGTGTAGGTTGACGACAACGAATCAGTAGAGGAGAGGGTGGTGGCTTGGAAATTTAATTCAGGAAGGATTTGGAATAATTAACAGTGAATTATTCGAAGAGGAGTTGTTATAAGGCTGAGGAGGAGCAGAGGTGCTGATCGTAGTGTTGATAATGAAACTGAAATTGAGAAAACGATTGAGGAAATGTGATGCTTCTGTGGGTATGGAGAAGAAGGACTGCAGGGAAATGGTCTGTAGGAGTGAAAGAGAAACATGATAAGAAGGAGGAGGCATGAACTTCGAAACCAACCAACGATTATCTTCTACTAGCGCAATTACATGGTATTAACTTCAACCCTAATACTTATTTTAGAAACCCTTTTGTGTATACACAACGATGGATATACACAAACCACCTTTTTTTCAGATATAAGGCCGAATAACTATTCTGATCGTATTTTTTCTGAAACAATATTTATGTACGTTATCAATCCAAAACATATTTTAGGATTGAAGCAAATAATGAGTGCTTTTTTGGTTGAAATCCTCAGTTTCGTTCCCATAAAGAAGAAGATCAAAGGTCAACAGTGGAGGTGGGGAGTTTGGAAAGCTCACTCGCTACTTTCTGTAAGAGAGGAAGTTTATGATACCAGAAGTCAAGAAAAAGGACAAATGTACGCAAACATTGGTTCTTCAGCTTCACCAAGGAACGAGGAAGAAGACTATGCGCATGTTAAACGCAATGTAACATCTAAACTGCGTCGCGCGAGAAACGAACCGCCGGAAGAAACCTCAGAGAACCAAAGGACGTCTCTGAGCATCCAAGTAACAGACTGGCTGACTAAGAGTCCGGTTGAAATGGCTCCTCGTAAATGTGGTCCGTTTTGCACTTCCAATCTGTGAGCTCCGAAACGGCACGCCTAGACGAAGCTTTTTTCGCACCCGCTTTTTTCGCCGACTCCCGCGTCCAGTCTTCTTGCGTGGTCTTGATACGGGGTCAGGTGGCGGAGTGCGGTAGATGTAGTGCAAGTCTGCTCTCACTGTATAATAATTCATGGCCAATTCACCGTCCTTGCGACACCTTGATTTGGTGCACTTAATGTAACTCCTTAACTACATCAGTAGAACTGTTAACGTAAAATATAAACGGTCAAAGCACCCTGCAAGATAATAATGCACTGACGACTGTTGCGAACTACTTGCACGCATTAATCGTGCCTCAAAAACCATACCTAAATCAGCCGGAATACATTATCTGCAGGTTAGAATAAATACTAGAATCTTTGAATTAATCCCAGTATTTGCATCGTCATTAAGGGCTTCTGCGTCTTCTGCTTCTTTCTGCGTCTGCTTCTGACAAACCCAAAGGACAAAATACTTCATGAATTTCAAGTATTTGAACCACCTTTATAAATAAATTTAGGATTAAACAAATACAGGACTAAAAGGATGGGCAAAACCAAAACAATAAAAAACGCAGTTCAAACTGCCTGAGCTGAGCACATGCTACCTGCTGTTGGACGACAATGCCTGATGTGCAGGGTTTTTTCAATTACCCAGCTGATCAACTGCCATGTTGCACAATGCGTATGTTTTGCTCACAAAGCCACCTGCTAATGCCATACTTATCGGCAAACGATCATGTATACTGACACCTGTGTGTATGTAGATATTTATATGTTAAATTCATGATTTTAGCATGAATTGTCAGTAAATTTGAGTACCTGAGTGATGGGAATTTTTGACACTGATTTTTAAGTTTTCCATTCTTTTCTGCGCGCGTTTGAAATAAGTTTTTTATTTCAATTCCTTGGAGCTTATGAGGTTTTAACCTCTACTTTATTGTAAAAGACACGTGTATCTGAAATAACTGACGTATGAGCTGTTCATTCTCCGAAATTCGGAAATATCTAATTGGATTGACACGAATCCTTGGCCTTCAACATATTCCTGACTTGTGGATTATACCATGCTCTGGAGCACGAGTTTTGACATTCACTCGCCCCCAAAACTACCATTGGTGCTTCTTGACTCTGCTCACAACAGTGGAAGGTGTTTTGACAGAAAATACTGAGTAGTTTTTTGTTTCTGAATATTTTGACTTTTGAAATTCACTGAGCAAACACTCTCCTTCTTAAGTAGTTTGGTTCATTCGAATACGTTACTGTGCAGGCTTGTAAATTTTTGCAGACTCATGGGCACCTGAAGCATGGGTAACGTAAACGTGTACGATCCAACTCTGTAAGAAAAAAAACTTTCGAAACAGGCTAGATTTGAACCTCCAACTTCATCCATAAAGTTGAGTGACATAACAACTCAAACATTGTGTTACTTCCTGAACACCAAACCGCAAATATATAGTCTAAGGGGCATGACTCTGTTTACATATGTAAATCGCTCACTAGTTCCGTTGAGCAAGTTCTTCCAGAAATATTACAATCACTTTCAGAAGCGTGTAGCGAAAACCGGGACAAGCAGTTACGAAGAAAGTTGCAGTCTTCATAAACTGCTTCAGAACTGAAAACTAACGAGGTTACTACGTTTCCAATTCCTGTCACGCGAGTAAGACGTTATGAGGGAAGCCTTGATTTTTCTCGATTTTTCACAGTACTCATAACGCACAATAAGTTTACGCCACCGGATGCAGAGTATACAAGGGGCACGGAAACGGTTTAGAAATCGGTCTACATGCCCCTGACAGAAAGTAACATCATTGAAAAGAAACTCATGTGGAACCCGAAGATACGCATATCAAAGTCCTTGCAGCTAACTCCAGCACCGTCAGGAATGCCATATAATGGCTGGCAGACTCAGGCTAGTGCAGCGAAACCATGAACCGAAGTACCATCCACAAAACCAGAGTTTAACAATGCCGCAGACATTACCTACAGCAGTGGAATGAGGCTGTCAAGTGGTCTTCTAAAGGCCGAAGTAAGCTAAAAGTTATAGTGCACGACAGCGATTCGACAGCACCCTGTTAACGAAAACCAAACCAACAAACCCAGGGGAGGACTTCTAACGAAGCGGAGGCGGAATTGAGAAAAAAGGCAACATAGTAAATAAGAGGAAAGTATAACCAACACAAGGTTGGCCAGATATTTCACAGATTTGGACTTTGTGAGCTCTGGGACCGAGAATTCCGTGCGTTGCAATTTGATGCGAAAAGAGCATGCGATCAGATTAATCGTAAGCAAAGTACATGTATGAACGGGGACCTAGAATGCATGCCAGCAGTTCCTAGGGAGAAAGTTAAATACCATAAAGCTCCTCTTCAAGAGTATGTTACATAATTTTTAAGAGATGGGTGAGTCGATCAACAGGCTTAAGCATATCGAAGAGGGAAAGCTAAGCCGTCGATTGGTTCATAACCTCGAACATGACCCTTAAAAATCATTTTAGAAACCGAAACGCTGTCGAAGCTCTTGCTACAAAGAAAGTCGGCTCTGCAGAATATGCATATCGGTGTTATTTTTCAACCGGATTCCAAGCCGGAAGAACTAATTAAAATGGCAAAACTGAAAGAGCGAAGAAAAAATGGCAAGATAAACTTAAAAATAAGAGATGGGCAACTAATACATATCAAAAAAGTTCTTTGACCGAATGCAGTCAGGCTGACAGCATAACCAAGGTTAAAATGCCCGCTTTCGAGGCTACTATAAACACTAGTGGCCAGTGTCTCAAAATATACTATTCCAACTACCAGAGTCTTTTCAACAAACTCGATGAGCTCAAATTCATAGCCTCTAAGCAACAATCACACATAATTGCTTTACAGAGACGTGGGTGACTGTGAAATAGGGCTCAGAGTAGTCAATGCCGGAGACTACAACATGTTCTTTTGTGACAAATTTCAGCGTAGAGGTGGAGGCGTGGCACTTTATATAGCCCACGATTTTTTCTACTGTCAGAGGGAAATTTCGGATATAATACTATGAAAGTTTGAGATAATTTCTTGCAAAATTAAAATGAAATAATTGCTAAAGATTAAGTTATACGTTGTCTACCGACCACCAAGCTCGAAAGAAAGCGATGGCGTGGAACTACTCAATTCATAGAAATTGATGAAATGGCAAGATAATTTATTACTACTGTGTGACTTCGGCGCACTTGGTATATATTGTAAAAGTCCCATTGTAAAAGCCCCAGCAATGCCATTCAACTATACACTACTACAATTTTCCCTTGACGGATATTTCACCCAGCAAATAGATTTCGGAACCAGGTCTAGAAATGGTCAGCAATCAAACTGTTTAGATCTAGTATCCAGTAAAGAAGGAGTCATAACAAAAGTGTACTCACAATCGTCCCTAGAGTTAAGTGACCCTATTGCATTTACCTGCGTGGGTTCTCTCCTATCTCCTCAACTGTTAATAATAAGGCTCAAAAACGTTCGGAAAGGGATTTGAATGCAATAAGACGTGTTGCTTCCTCGGTAACCTGGTCAGTCAATACGACCGCTAGCGACGAAACCTGACAGCATTTCCAAATGATTATTAAGTGCCTAGTTGAAATGCATTGCTAATAAAAACAAAAAGATAGTGCGCCCGAACTCCATGGATCAATCTGACGATAAAATTGAGCATAAAGTAAAAACAGAGACTGTGGAAAAGCACTTGTTTCTATAAGTTCCCGTATCATTTGCCGAATATACAGAACAACGAAATGCATGCCTTAGGTGAATGTGGATTGATAGAACTGCCTTCGAATGTCAACTGACAACAGAAACCACAGAAGGCCCGAAACGGTTTTAGGGTATATCCGCAGTCCGTGGAAAAACCGTAAGGATATATGGAGTCTAAATGATAACTTCAAATATATATATGAACGGAAAGACCGCAGAAAGTACAGCCACTGTCATAATTTTTAGATCGATGTTTACGGTGCAATCCTCTGTTGACAATCCGGAACATTCCATGGGAGAAGTTACAGCTGTCATTGAAACCGTACTCTTTTCTGTCGATGAAGTCAGACCTATTCTCAACCAAATCAAGCCAGAAATGTGCCCTGGATTGGATGAGATTCACGGATCGAAAGAAATATCAACCGAGCTGTCAATGATTTGTTAATCTCTGTCCTAGATTTCAATGAGCATATGAAGCTTGTCTTCGCTCATTCTGTTATATAAAGTAGAAAGATGACGGCAAACAACTTTAGACCTATATGCTTGACTTGCATTTACTGGAAAACGATGCAAGTCCTTGTAAAGCCTGCAACACTAAAAATTAGTGACGAAAATGACGTTTTTCCCATTTTTAGCATGGTTTTCGGTGCGGGCACTCCTGCCTCTTAAATCAGCTGACTTCTCTTGCAGTCAGGACTGGTGTTCTTTGGTGTAGTACATCGACGTCGTACATCGATTTTCCCGAAGACTTTGACAATTTGGTCCATCAACGCTTTTTACATAAACTGAGCGTTCTTGACATCAGGGTAATTCCTCTGAATTAGGAACTGATAAAGGTATTTCTTCTCGGTCGAAGAGGAGAGGATAAATTGGACTGGGTGAACGCAGTAAGTGGTGTTCCTCAAGGCTCAGTTTTTTGTCACCTACTTTTCATCGTATTCAGGAACTGGACTGCAGTAAGACTATGTAAACCGATGACTTAAGGCTCTGATATGTCAATGAAGACCGAGCGATCAGAAGGTTTTACAATATAATTTGCCCAGACTGCAATCATGGTCAGAAAAATTGCTCCTAGATTTCAATGTGCAAAAGTTTGACGTTCACCTTCGTGAGGGCATACTTCCTTAATGACACTAAAATTCCCATAGAATCTTTCCAGAAGAACCTGTCTGTTCGGATATAAAGCAATCTGAAGTCATCACTGAAATGCGTCAAGGATTCAAACACCGCTATGCCAGTATTACAAGCTAACAAAATGGAATTTGTTGCTTTTGACGAAGCAATTTGGCAAAGTCTACGACACTTTCATGCTTCCTCGCCTAGAATGTGGCATAAAGGTGTGGCAGTCATGTATCACAAAATACAAAATATATTTTGAGAAAGTGTAACTTTCATATAGAATTCCGTTGTTATTACATTCAGAATAATATTTTATTCTACGTACCCTCTGGAACTTCCGTATTTCTTACTTCTAATACCCATGTTTTCTCACTAATTTGTGTCCATGGTACTATGTGCAATAGTAGGACGTAAAAATATGTCGAGGTCGCCTGAAGTACAAAGTTATATGGGTTTTGATGTACCATATTTAAGCGTGCTGAATAACTTTGCATCGCATGGAATGCATTTTGAACGAGGTAATCGATAAAGTAAGGTGTGCAAAAAATCATGAAAGGGCGGCGTTCCCTGCGCAATTTGTTTTTCAATGGCGGGGTTAGAGAGGTCTAACGTGTTGAAAACCCGACTACAGCCCTATTTAGCCCCTCCAGTCCCTCATTTCATGCGGAACTAGAAGGAATTGGTCGTGGCTGCGCATAAAGGATATGTGAATTGAGACGGAGTGCTCACGTGGTATCCAAAGGAGGGTAAGGGAAAGTTTAAAACGACTTCCCATGATCTATGTCGATGCTGCGTACTAGAAAAGGCACCAAAACAGTTATTTGGCCTGCCTACTTAACAGGAGACCTTAACAGACAGTTACAAAAGAAATAAAAAATGGAAGAAATTCAAGAAAACCAGATCTCAACGACAAATTGAGTGTTTTTCATCTTTTGAACGCTGCCAAATTACGGATCCGTTCAGAAAGGAAGAACTATGCATACGTGATCTCTAAGCAGGCTGAATTGAAAGCCAAGATTGCAATCCATTCTATCAAAAGTCAAATAAAATAATGGCCCAGTCACGTTAACAATGGATTACAATGACCTGGAGTTCGTTGTTAATAGTGAGAAAACCGAGTGCTGGTTCCAAGTATTTGCTTCCATGTTCACTAGGAAATGGAGTTTTATATTGAAACCTCAAGGTGCTCCCTGCAATTACCATTTCTGCGTCCGTCATGGAAACATAATTGAAGAAACAAAGAAACAAACCGATCGGGTCTGGGAATTATAATTATGGGTTTCTTAAAAGTAATAGGAGATGAGTTCTCCAAACCGGTTGCACATAACTTCTATTCGTCATGCGAAGTGGGGAGGCTGCCATTCGGAAGGACAAGAGAAAATACCCGAGCTTCATACATTGGTGGTCTCGAAAAACTGCCTGGAACTATCCTCCTGCCATTCTGTCATTTATTTGTTGTAAAGGAACGTAAAGAATGCTTAAGATTTCTACGATAGAATTCCAGTTCCAGTGTTGCTTACGGTTGAGCGATGAATTCATGCGCTGTACGTGGATGGCAGAAGTGAAGATTATCAACGGGAGGGCTGAGAACGGCGGTTCTCTCAAAGCTTACTTAAAACTACCTGAAATTGATATAAGGGGTAATATGCTCCCATAGAGACACCATCGTATAAGGACGAAGAGGATTTCTAATCGGACTTACAATAACCTAAACTCCACCTCTGCAGTCTACATAAAGCACTGAGAAATAAGTCCGCCAACTTCAGCCTGGTGTCATAGGATTTATCATCGACTTATACGACATAGAAACTGATTTCTGACAATTAAAATATATCTGGAAATTTCAATTAAACATGGTACCAACACAGTCATACCATTTTGTAATAACGTTTATTCTAGGCATTTATGCCTTTCTCTCATGCCATCAGGAGTGAGTTTCGAATGAAAGTTTCAAACGAAGGCTCATCTTTCCTGCCTTTCGTAGCTTGCAGGAACTTGTCAGTCCTCATTCTTAAACCTAATTCTTCAAAGTAACCAAAAGGAGGAGTAAGTCACCTGAAAATCGCGTCAATTATGGCGTTCGTCTGATACCAAATAATCCTTTGTTTATGTTTTTGGTCAAAAAACCACTCCATCGTGTGGAGAGTAACGAAGGAGTATCTCACATGTTCATCAGTTCCACAGCTCCGCCAAAGCTCAGTACAAACATCCAGGCTTCACTCAGCTGTCAGAACCTGGGTTGGTTACAATGTGTCAACGTATCACCTATCAGAATTTCAGGATGAAAACTAAAGCCTCAAATGCAAATATCATAGGTATGCGTGTTTGAAAGAAGTCGCTGGCTTGTACAAGTGAATTAGAGATCCCCAGGGGTTTGAGGCCTCTACTGCAGTGCGCTTGAATCTTCGGCCAACTGAAAATTATTCGGCAGGGAGGCACTCCTCTCTCGAGCAATTTTGTCAAACATCCTCCTGCGTTCAGCTGCCTGCATCATTGCATGCTTATGCGCATCGTAACTCCACAGGGTGACGATGATCCAAACAAAGATTAGTATAATGGCCCAACTGCTGAGCAGGGTCAGGCCGACTAACACATCCATTTTCGAGGGAAGTCGATATCTCGGCTTCTCTACCTTCAGTCGAAAGGCAATGAATGCTCTTTTCTGCCATTGATGTTTCAAGCGAAGATCTCGTCTGTAGCAGTTGTAAACACCCTCATCCGTCAACTTAATACTTCTAAAGTGTAGGGCGCAGGTTGGAGTGAGGAAAACCCGTTCATCGATAAAGGACTTCAGCATGAAGGTTAGATTACTGGTTTCATACTTCCACATAATTTCGGCCAGCTGCATGCTGTCGCACTTGAACGTCGTTTCCTCGAACTCGCCTCCACACGTCAGCTCGTAGTTCTCTGTATTCTCAACAACGACCTTTTCTGTCTTCATGTAGCGAATGTCCTCAAAGCCAAGAATTTCACTCTTCATGGCCTGGATGTCTCCAGCTAAGGCCATATTTATAATCTCAAGTGGGTCTAGTTCGGGACATGGTAACTCAAATTGGACACTTGCGTAGAGATTTTTTACACTATAGGGCTTGGGAACACCGGGTGTCAGCTTGAAATGCCTCAAATAAGTGTAGTGACACGGTAGGAAAATGTGGCTTTCGTTTAATTGCATCCTAAATCCCAGTTCTTCTGCCTTTGCTGCAGCATTCTGTCTTTCGGTTTCTTTCTGTACTGGGTCTGCTATATCCCGCCAGTCGTGAAGAAAACCGAAAGCGCGTCTTAAAATGTCATAATTTATTCGTACGTTGTCTGGTAGTTTCTCCAAACTGCTTCGATCCATAGAAGCTGGGATAACAACGAAACAGCGGCGATAGAGAGTAAGATTAAAGGTTCCGCATGGCTGATTGGGCTGTGGAATCGGTGTTAATCTCGATGTGATGGACATCACCTCACTCGAAATATCTACAAAAGCGGGGGAGGCCATTAGAACTACACCCAAATACTCCATTATTTGTTTGATCTGGGTAAGAGAGTCTATGCGCTGTGTTTTCATTAGTTCCTCAGGTAGAGCACTGATCTTTTCCGAGAACTTATCAAATTTCAAGGGCATTATCACATCCAGATGATACCAGATTTTGTTATTAAACCGAAAATTACGGTCTCCTCTATAATAATAGGTTCCAAGGTAGATTTTGGGGTCGAATTCATAGATAAGCAGGCTGCCATCCTCAGGGGCTATGCAGGGTTTCGGATTCAAATCTTTGCCAAGTAACACCTTACCCCCGGGGGGTATTAAGTCAACGTGAAGAGAGGAGTTGACTCCATACACCATTGTGAAGATGGGTTTGTCACTTCTTTCAATTTTTTTCCAAATAAACCCCTTCGAATTGTCTCCAGGACAGACAAAACACCGAAAGTATAGACTGCCTTTGTAGTCATAGCTTACTAGCATGGGGTGGTGCCCGATCATCATGGCCTCCACCTGCTCTGAGTGACAAGTAGTGATGCTAACATTGGGCACTTTATTTCTTGGACAGTCATCAAGCCTTTCCGAATAGTACATGGTGTTCAAATTTGCAAAAAGTAGCATGAACACTGACATCACTGGCACCATGATGTTGTTCCTGAAGTGACATTGATTTCACTTCTTCAAATATTCAAGGTCGTGGATATGATGAGGCAGCACTCTCCGCACTTAATGGTTGGAAGAAAGGCCTGTTCGTCCAGTTGGTTGGATAAAACTTACCCTTCATACGGAATGTGAATACACCTAACTTATGCTATCGATTAAAAGACAACACTCGCGTTTATAAATTTTAGATATAAAACCATTAGACTACTGCGACTGCGCGAACATGAGGCGCAATGTAAAAATAAGCACGTTGACAGTCTAAACATGTTTTAAACAAGGACAACATCATTTAGCGATTATCTTAGGTTTCGGATTCAAACCCTGTCCTTTATAAAGTTCCAAACCGATTTCTATCCATCAACATCATAATGAAGGTGTAAACATCATTTTACAAAAGCACCTCAGTATATTTTAACTATTTATTTTTTCTTTGATATAATTGTTTTTCAATCTTAATATTTATTGTTAATTAAAAACCGTTATTCATAAGAAGATTTTGTTAGCCTTTCGAGCATGCCCATGTAGGTATACCTGCATATGTATATATGGAATAAACTGATATATGACAAATGAATAGCGTAAATTCTACTACAACTGAGCGCATATGCACGCAAAACCAACTACCTGTCTGTGTGTGTTGTCTTCTAGCTCGATCATTCACAGTTGGTTAACAACTTATATGACGAGGTGTCAGGCAGTATTTTACAAAATTAAATTTCACACGATTCTCAATTTCCCCGAATATTATTAGCTTATTTTACCTGGCTCAGATTAATAGCCCATTGGCTGTACGAATGCCATACTATTCGAAAATCTCCTAACATATCCCTAAACTCGGAAAAACGTCCGGGAAATTGCATTCACTATGGTTTTCATCTGGTATCCGCAATACGTTTCGGCATACCTTGAGTATTCTGACAGAAACGTATTTATGCGAGCCGGATATTGGATATGACGCCTTTGCATGCATACGGCTATAATTGGTAACATTAAGTACACGATTCTGATCCAATAAGATTAAAACTGTGCCTCAGATCTTTACAATATCATACTTATATCTCTCGTCGTTCGTTTGAGCCCCATAAAAGCCTTCGAGTTTGTGGCAACCGGTTCGGGTATGGTTTTAAGATATAAGCAATTTGTAGATGCAAAATCTCTAATTTTCTGAGACGGCATTTGGAGAAACTGGGTTCCAATCGGGTTCCAACCCAAGAGTGGAAGCGGAAGGCTTGGTTGAAGATTCGTTCCAAATGAGGTCATCAATCTCTTCATAATTGAGTCAAATGACATACTAAAGCTGCCAAAAATCATATAAGAAAGTGAACCCGGTGATAATCTTGTATTTTCTTTACCGATTGCTTAGGAAATCTTGTTTAGACAGTCAGATAACTGTGTGATGATCGGTGGCATTTACAAGTTGTGGTAGGCTGCATGATAAACTGCAGGATTTCCGGTTTGAGCATATTAGCTTAGGTACGTACGTTGTTTACTACATGAAAGCCTTGCATATTTTGTCCTTATTTCTAACTCCACAAAGGCCGTTGCGGTTCAGATGACGAACGCTTAAGGATTGGTGGATGGACGCCTCGCCGATCGGTTAAGAGACCCACTCGTCTTTGGTGCTCACTCTCGAACCCCGGCAGCAGTCCTGCAGCGGCTAGAAGTATAGGCAGATGGGAATTGTCGGTAAGGACAAGGGGTGGAAGCACAATAAGCGGGTCCCAGAAAACCTGCTCTTGTTTTTGCTACTTAAAAGCCTACAGTACGTTGTCTTGTACAGATAAAGATCACCAAAATTAGCATGGAACTGCTGTCAAATGTTCTGTCTAGTTATACGCTTTGGCACTTGGTGCCCTTTATTCTGCTAGTAAACGGTTGGCTGGAGTAGGTTCCCTTTTCCATAGTAAAATTAGTAGTAGTAGTAGTAGTAGTAGTAGTAGTAGTAGTAGTAGTAGACGCAGTAGTAGTAGAAGACGCAGTAGTAGTTGTAGTAATAGTAGTAGTAGTAGCAGGAATAGTAATAGCAGTAGAAGTAGTAGTTAAATAAAAAATAGTAGTATTAGACGCAGTAGTAGTTGTGGTAATAGTAGTAGTCGTAGTAGTAGTAGTTGTTGCAGTAGTAGAAGTAAAAGTTGTAGTGGTTGACGCGGTAGAAGTAGTATCAGTAGTAGTAGTAGTTGTAGTATTAGTAGTAATGGTAGTATTAGTAGTAGTAGGAGACGCAGCAGTGAGAGACGCTGTTGTAGTGGTAGTAGTAGAAGATGCAGTAGTAGTTGTGGTAATAGTAGTAGTAGTATATGTAGTAGTTGTAGAAGGAGTATTAGAAGAATTTGCAGCAGTTGCAGTAGTAGAAGTAGTAATAGTAGACAGTTGTAGTAATGAAGCAGTTGTAATAGTTGTAGCAGTGGAGTAGAGTAGTAGTAGTAGTAGTAGTAGTAGTAGTAGTAGTAGTAGTAGTAGTAGTAGTAAGTAGTAGTAGTAGTCGGAGTAGTAGTAGTAGTAGTAGTAGTAGTAGTAGTAGTAGTAGTAGTAGTAGTGAGTAGTACGTAGTAGCATTAGAAGTAGAAGTTGTAGAGTGGTTGTAGTAGTAGACATGACTAGATAGTAATAGAAGTAGTAGTAGAAGTAGCCGTAGACGGAGTAGTATTTGTGGTAGTATTAGTAGTAGTAGTAGTAGAAGTAGTAGTAGTAGTAGTAGTCGTAGACGCAGTAGTAGTAGTATTAGTTGTTGAAGTAGACGCAGTAGTAGTAGTAGTAGTAGTAGTAGTATCAGTAGTAGTAGAAGTAGTAATAGTAATGGTAGTTTTAGTAGTATTATTAGTTGTAGTAGTAGTAGTAGTAATAGTAGTAGTAGTAGTATTAGTATCACTAGTAGAAGAAGTAGTAGTCGTAATAGTAGTAAACGCAGGAGTAGGAGTATAAATAGTAGTTGTAGTAGTACGCACTAGTAGTGAGTAGTAATAGTAGATTAGTAGTAATAGTTTAGTAGTAGTAGTAGTGGTAGTGAGCGCAGTAGTAATAGTAGTAGTAGTAGTAATAGTAGTACAGTAGAGACGCAGTAGTAGTCGATAGTAATGGTATTAGTAGTAGTAGTATATAGATAGTAGTTATAGTAGACATAGTAGTAGTAGTAATAGCACGACTAGTATATAGTTTAGTAGTAGTAGTAGTGGTAGTAGACATAGTAGTAGTAGTAGTATAGTAGTAGTATTAGACGCAGTATGGTAGTTGCAGTAGAAAGTTGCAATAGTAGTAGTAGTACGTAGTATTAGTATCAGTTGTAGTAATAGTAGTAGTAGTAGTAGCTAGTGAGTAGTAGTCAGTAGTAGTTAGTAGTAGTAGTAGTATTAGTAAGTAGTAGTAGTAGACAGTAGTATGAGTGAGTTGCAGTAAAAGTTGCTAGTAGTAGTATAATAGTAGTAGTGAAGTACTTAGTTGTAGTGAATAGTAGTAGTAGTAGTAGTAGTAGTAGTAGTAGTAGTAGTAGTAGTAGTAGTAGAGTAGTAGTAGTAGTAGTAGTAGTAGTAGTATGAGTAGTCATAGACGCAGTTGCAGTAGTATTAATAGTGGTAGTAGAAGTAGTTGTACTAGTAGTTGAAGAAGTGAGTAGTAGTATGTGAGTATAGTAGTAGTGAGTAGTAGTAGTAGTAGTAGTAGTAGTAGCAGTAAAGTAGTAGTAGTAGTAGTAGTAGTAGTAGAAGTAGTAGTAGTGCAGTAGTACATGATAGTAGTAGAAGTAATAGTAGTAGTAGACAGGTAAACAGCAGTTGTAGATAGTTAGTGAGCAGTGGTTTAGTAGTAGTGGTAGTAGTAGTAGTATTTACTGAGTAGTAGAAGTGGCAGTATAGTAGTAGTAGTAGCAGAAATTAGTTAGTAGTAGTAGTAGTAGTAGTAGTAGTAGTAGTAGTAGTAGTAGTAGTAGTAGTAGTAGTAGTAGAAGTAGTAATAGTATTAGTAGTAGCGGTTGACGGAGGAAGTAGTTGTGGTAAAAGTTGTATAAGTATTAGTAGACACAGTAGTAGAAGTTTCAGTTGTAGGAGTAGGCGTAGTAGTTGAGTAGTAGAAGTAGTAGTAATAGTAGTAGTAGTAGTAGTATGTAGTAGTAGAGTAGTAGTGCAGTAGTAGTGGTAGTAGAAGTAGTAGTAGTAGTATTAGTAGTAACAGTAGGAAGTAGTAGTAGGTAGTAGTAGGTAGTAGTAGGTAGTAGTAGTAGTAGTAGTAGTGGTAGTAGTAGTAGTAGTAGTAGTAGTAGTAGTAGTAGTAGTAGTAGGTAGTAGTAGTAGTAGTAGTGGTAGTAGTAGGTAGTAGTAGTACGCAGTAGTAGTGGTGTGGTAATGGCTTGGTAGACGCAGTGCAACAGTAGTAGTAAAAGTGTGGGAGTAGTAGTAGTAGTAGTAGTTGTATCAGTAGTAGTAGTAGTTGTTGTAGTATTAATAATAGTAGTAAGTAATACTATTAGAATTAGAGGTTGTAGCTGTCGTAATAGTAGTAGACGCAGTAGTAGGAATATAAATAGTAGTAGTAGTAGAGCAAATATTAGTGGTAGTAATAGTAGAATTAGTAGTAGAAATAGTTGTAGTAGTAGAAGTGGTGAAGACATAAGAAGTAAAAGTAGTAGTATATTATAAGTAGTAGTAGTAGTAGACGCAGTATTAGTAGTAATAGTAGTTGAAGTATGAGGTTTAATAAAAGATATAGTTGGTATGGTAGTATTAGTAGTAGAAGTTGTAATGCTTGCTAGTAAGGCCTGTAGTTGTAGAAGTAGTAGACGCAGTTATGCAGAAGTTGTAGTAGTAGTCGCAGTAGTCGTGGATTGACAGCGCCGATAGTAGTTAGTAGTACTAGATGGTAAGTATTAATTGTTGTAGTAGTAGAAG
The DNA here is from genome assembly GCA_017591395.1 of Schistocephalus solidus. Classification (NCBI taxonomy): domain Eukaryota; kingdom Metazoa; phylum Platyhelminthes; class Cestoda; order Diphyllobothriidea; family Diphyllobothriidae; genus Schistocephalus; species Schistocephalus solidus. Next base: position 109,667 of record WEDG01003096.1, read on the forward strand.
AAGTAGTAGTAGAAGTAGCAGCAGTTGCAGTAGTAGAAGTAGTAATGGTAGCATTAGAAGTAGTAGTTGCAGAATAAGTTGTAGTAGTAGACGCAGAGGATTATTAATAGTAGTAGTAAGTAGCAGTGGGCAGAGTGAGTAGTTTTGGTAATAGAAGTAGTAGTAGTGAGGTAGACACGCAGTAGTAGTAGTAGTAGTAGTAGTGAAAGTGGTAGTGAGGTAGTGAAGTGAGTGAGTAGTCAATTATCAGTAGTGGTAAGTAGTAATAGTAATGGTGGTTTTAGTAGTTGTGAAGTGAAAGTAAAAGTAGTTGTATAAATGTAATGAGTATCCACTGGTTGAGAGAGGGAAAGTAGTAGTACTCGTAGTCGTAGACGCAGTGAGTAGTAGAGGCAGTTGTATGCAGTAAATGTAGTATTAGTACGAGTAGTAGTAGTAATAGTAGTTGTAGTGGTAGTAGAAAAATGGTTATATTAGTATTCTTTGTTATAGTATTTGTAGTAGAAGTAGTGGTAGTAGAGATAGAAGTAGTAGTAGTAGTAGTAGTGGTAGTAGTAGTAGTAGTAGTAGTTGTATTAGTAGTAGTAGTAGTAGTAGCATAAGTATAAGAAGCAGTATTAGAGGCAGTTGTAGTTGTTGAAGTAGGAGTAGCAGTAGTCAGAGTAGAGAGTAGACAGATTGGTTGTAGTACTAAGGTGATTAATCGTTTGTATTAGTAGTAGGAGTCGTAGTTGTAGTAGTAGTAATATTAGGAGTATTTGTAGTAGTAGCAGTAGTAGTAGTAGCAGTATAAGTATTAGTAGCAGTATTAGACGCAGTTGTAATTGTTGAAGTAGGAGTAGCAATAGTCGAAGTAGTAGTAGATGGAGTAGCAGTTGTAGTAATAGTTGTAGTACAAGTAGTAATCGTTGTATTAGTAGAAGTAGTAGTCGTAGTTGTAGTAGTAGTTGCAGTAGACGCATTTGTAGTAGTTATAGTGTAGAAGTAGTAGACGCAGTTTAAGTAGTCGAAGCAGTGGTAGTATTAGTAGTGGTAGACGCAGTAGTAGTTGCAGTAGTAGTGGTAGTCATGGAAGCGTTAGTAGTAGTAGTAGTTGTAGAATTAGTAGCAGCAAAAGACGCAGAAGTAGTAGTAGTTTTAGTAGTAATAGTAGAAGTAACAGTAGATGGGTTGAAGTTGAGGATAAAGTGGTAGTAGTAGTATTAGTAGTAGTAGTAGTACTAGTAGTAGTAGTAGTAGTAGTAGTAGTAGTAGTAGTTGTAGTAGTAGTAGTAGTAGTAGTAGTAGTAGTAGTAGACACAGCAGTAGTATTTAAAGTTGTAGTAGTAGACGCAGTAGTAGTAATAGGATGGGTAGTAATACTATTAGTAGTAGAGTTTGTAGTAGTCGTAATATTAGTAGACGCATTAGAAGGAATATAAATATAGAAGTAGTAGACGCACTATTAGTGGTAGTAATAGAAGAATTAGTAGTATTAATATTTTTAGTAGTAGAAGTGGTAGAAGACGCAGAAGTAATTGTAGTAGTATTATATTAGTAGTAGTAGTAGTGTGAGGTTTAATAATAGTAATAGTTGGTATGGTAGTATTAGTAGTAGTAGTAGTAGTAGTAGTACAAGTAGACGCAGTAGTTGTAGAAGTAGTAGACGCAGTTGTAGAAGTTGTAGTAGTAGTAGCGGTAGTCGTAGTTGACGCCGTAGTAGTTGTGGTACTAGTAGTAGTAGTAATTGTAGTAGTAGTAGAAGAAGTATTAGAAGTAGCAGCAGTTGCCGTAGTAGAAATAGCAATGGTAGCATTAGAATTAGTAGTTGTAGAATAAGTTGTAGTAGAAGACGCAGTAATATTAATAGTAGTAGAAGTAGCAGTAGACAGAGTAGTAGTTTTGGTAATAGAAGTAGTATAAGTAGTAGTGGTAGACGCAGTAGTAGAAGTATTAGTTGTAGGAGTATACGCAGTATTAGTAGTAGTGGTATTAGTAGTAGTAGTAGTACTAGTATCAGTAGTAGTAGAAGGGGTTAATAGTAATGGCCGTTTTAGTAGTTGTAGTAGTAATAGTAATTGTATTAGTAAAAGTATCACTAGTTGAAGAAGTATTAGCCGTAATAGTAGTAGACGCAGTAGGAGTATAAATAGTAGTAGTAGTAGACACACTAGCAGGGGTACTAAGAGCACATTTAGTAGTAATAGCTTAGTAGTACTAATAGTAGTGGTAAAAGATGCAGTAGTAATAGTATTAGTAGTAGTATAAAAGTAGTAATATTAGACGCAGTAGTAGTAGAAGTAGTAATAGTAGTAGTAGTTGTAGTATTAGTAGTAGTAGTTGCAGCAACGCAGTAGTAGTAGTAATATTAGTAGTAGAAGAAGTAGTATAATTAGCAGTATAAGACGCAGTTATGGTAGATGCAGTAGAAGTAGCAATAGTCGTAGTAGTAGTAGACGCAGTAGTAGTTGTATTAACAGTTGTAGTAGTAGTAGTAGTAGTAGTAGACGCAGTTGTAGTAGTATAAATAGTGGTATTAGAAGTAGTAGAAGTTGTAGTAGTAGTTTAAGTAGTAGTAAGAGTATCAGTAGTTGCAGTAGACACAATATTAGTTGAAGTAATAGTAGTAGTAGACGTAGTTGTAGAAGTTTTAGCAGTGGTAGTAGTAGTAGTGGCAGACGTAGTAGTATTTGCAGATATAGTCTTAGTAGTAGTAGTCTTAGTAGTAGTAGTGGCAGAATTAGTTGTAGTAGTAGACAGATAAGTGAGTAATAGAGAGAGTAGTAATAGTAGTAGTTGATAGAGTAGTAGTTTTGGTTATAGTTGTATTAGTAGTAGAAGACACAGTAGTAGAAGTATCAGTTGCAGGAGTAGACGTAGTAGTAGTAGAAGTAGCCTCAGTAGTAGTAGTGGTAGTAGTAATAGTAATGGTAGTTTTAGTAGCAGTAGTAGTTGTTGTATAAGTAGTAATAGTAGAAGTAGTAGAAATACTATTAGTAGTAGAGGTAGTACATGTCGTAATTGAAGTAGACGCAGTAGTAAGAGTCTAATTATAGTTGTAATAGTGTTGGTAGACGCACTTGTAGTGATAGTAATAATAGAAGTAGTTGTAATCGTTTAGTTGTAGTATTAGTGGTAGTAGACGCAGTAGTAATAATAGTAGTAGCATAAAAGTAGAAGTAGTAGTAGTAGACGCAGTAGTAGTAGATATATTAGTAGTTGTAAATGTAGTATTATAACTACTATTAGTAGAAGTAGTAGTAACAGTAGTAATAGTAATAGTAGTTGTAGTGGTAGTAGAAGTAATGGTTATATTAGTATTATTAGTTGTAGTATTTGTAGTAGTAGTAGTGGTAGTAGTGATAAAAGTAGAAGTAGTAGTAGTAGTAGTAGAAGAAGTAGATGTAGTAGTAGACACAGCAATAGTAGTATAAGTTTTAGTAGTAAACGCATTAGTAGTAAAAGTACTAGTAATTGTATCAGTAGTAGTAGGAGTTGTTGTTGTAGTAGTAGTAGTTGTTGTAGTAAATGTAGTATTATAACTAGTAGTAGTAGTAGTAATAGTTTTTATTAGTAGTAGTAGTAGTAGTAGGCGCAGTACTTGTAGTAGTATTAATAGTCGTAGTAATAGTATAAGTAGTAGTATTTGCAGCAGACGCAAAAGTAGTAAAAGTAGTATGAGTAGTTGTAGTAGAAGTATTAGTAGCAGTATTAGACGAAGTTGTAGTTGTTAAAGTAGGAGTAGCAGTAGTCGAAGTAGTACTAGACGGATTAGCAGTTGTAGTAATTGTTTTATTAGTAGCAGTTGTAGTAGTAATAATAGTAGTAGTAGTAGTAGTAGTAGTAGTAGTAGAAGTAGTAGTAGTCGTAGTCGTAGTAGTAGTAGTAGTAGTAGTAGTAGTAGTATTAGTAGTAGTAGTAGTAGTAGTAGTAATAGTAGTAGAAGTAGTAGTAGTAGTAGTAGTAGTAGTAGTAGTAGTAGTAGTAGTAGTAGTAGTAGTAGTAGTAGTAGTAGTTGCAGTAGACGCAGTTGTAGTAGTAATAGAGTAGAAGTAGTGGACGCAGTTGTAGTAGTCGTAGCAGTGGTAGTATTTGTAGAGGTAGACGCAGTATTAGTTGCAGTAGTAGTGGTAGTCATGGAAGCGTTAGTAGTAGTAGTAGTTGAAGAATTAGTAGAAGCAAAAGACGCAGAAGTAGTAGTAGTTGTAGCAGTAATAGTAGAAGTAACAGACGACGGAGTTGAATTTGTGGATAGTAGTAGTTGTAGTATTAGTAGTAGTAGTAGAAGTAGTAGTAGTAGCAGTGGTAGGTGTAGTACTAGTAGTAGTAGTAGTAGTAGAAGTAGTAGTAGCAGTAGTAGTTGTAGTAGTAGTAGCAGTAGTAGTAGTAGTAGTAGTAGTAGTAGTAGTAGTAGTAGTAGTAGTAGTAGTAGTAGTAGTAGTAGTAGTAGTAGTAGTAGTAGCAGTTGTAGACACAGCAGTAGAAGTATAAGTTGTAGTAGTAGTAGTAGTAGAAGTACTCGTTGTTGTAACAGTAGTAGTAGTTGTTGTAGTAGTAGTAGTAGTTATAATATGGGTAGTAATACTATTAGTAGTAGAGGTTGTGGCAGTCGTTATATTAGTAGACGCAGTGGAAGGAATATAAATATAGTAGTAGTAGACGCACTATTAGTGGTAGTAATAGTAGAATTAGTAGTAGTAATAGTTGTAGTAGTAGAAGTGGTAGAAGACGCAGAAGTAATATTAGTAGTATTATATTAGTAGTAGTATTAGTAGTAGTACTAGTAGTTGTAGTAGTAGTAGACGCAGTAGTAGTAGTAGTAGTAAAAGTAGTTGTAGTATGAGTATTAATAGTAGTAATAGTTGGTATGGTAGTATTAGTAGTAGAAGAAGTAGTACTAGTAGTTGACGCAGTAGTTGTAGAAGTAGTAGACGCAGTTGTAGAAGTTGTATTAGTAGTAGCGGTAGTCGTAGTTGACGCAGTATCAGTTGTTGTAATAGTTGTCGTAGTAGTATTAATTGTTGTTTAAGTAGTAGTTGTTGTAATATTATTATTAGTAGACGCAGTAGTGGATGTATTAGTTGAAATATGAGTTGTATTGTTAGTATTATTATTATTATTATTAGTAGTATGTAGTAGTAGTAGTAGTAGTAGTAGTAGTAGTAGTAGTAGTAGCAGTAGTATTAAACGCAGGTGTGGTGGTATTAATAGTGGTAGTCGTAGTAGTAGTAATATTAGTAGAAGTAGTGGTAGTCTTAGTAGTAATACTAGTTGGAGTAGTAGTTGTTGTATTCGTAGACGCATTTGCAGTAGTAGTAATTTTTTCGTCCGCCTGCATTTCTATAACCTTGGCGCCTACCTGGCCTACGGTGCTCATGAGTTCACTGGTTTACACATTGCGATAAATTGCGTACCCCTGCATTGCAGTATGGCAATGCACCCCTACCAGTGCGGCCAGCGCTTGGCTTGCACGCCTTCTACGTATCGGTAGAAAATTATCGTTATATTCCCCAGGCTAAACGTACTACCTTCGAAAAAGTAACTTTTCTTAGGCACTTATTTAGTCTGCAGCGGGAACATTTAAATAAGAAGCCGTTTATCTGCTCTGCTGAGGCCTGCTGGCTCATATTGTTTCCGCATGCACACAACATATGCATAGGTAGCAGTCTCCTTTCCTGTAGTAATGGTAACATAATTAGTAGTAGTTGTAGTATTAGTAGTAATAGTAGACGCAGTATTAGTAGTATTTGTAGTACTGGTAGTAGTAGTAGTAGCAGGAGACGGTGTTGTAGTTGTGGTAATAGTAGTAATAGTAGTAATAGTATTAGTAGACGCAAATATAGTAGTATTAGTTGTAGTAGTAGACGCAGTAGTAGTAATAGTATTAGTAGTTGTATCAGTAGTAGTAGTAGTAATAGTAATGGAAGTATGAGTAGTTGTAGAAGTGGTAGTTGTAGTAGTAGAAGTGGTAGTAGTAATATAATAGTAGGAAAACTATTAGAAGTTGAAGTAGTAGTAGACGCAGTAGTAGGAGTATTAATAGTAGTAGTAGTAGTAGTAGTAGTAGTAGTAGTAGTAGTAGTAGTAGTAGTAGAAGTAGTAGTAGTAGTAGACGCAGCAGTAGTGGTAGTAATAGGAGAAGTAGTAATAGTGGAAGTAGTATTAGTAGTAGATCCAGTAGTAGGAGTAAATGTAGTAGTTGTAGTAGTAGACGCAGTAGTAGTACAAGTGGTAATAGTAGTAGTAGTAATAGAAGTTCCAGTAAACGCAGTAGTATTAGTAGTAGTAGTAGTAGACGCATTTGTAGTTGTAGTAGAAGTAGTTAGTAGTAGTAGTAGTAGTAGTAGAAGTAGTAGCAGTTTTTTTAGTAGTAGACGCAGTTGTAGTAGTCGTAGTAGTAGTAGACGCAGTAGTAGTTAAAGTAATAGTAGTTGTAGTGGTAGTAGAAGTAATGGTTATATTAGTATTATTAGTTGTAGTTTTTGTAGTAGTAGTATTAGTAGTAGTAGTAGAAGTAGTAGTAGTAGTAGTAGTAGTAGTAGTAGTAGTAGTAGTAGTAGTAGTAGTAGTAGTCGTAGTAGTAATATTAGTTGAAGTAGTAGTAGTAGTAGTAGTATTAGTAGTAGTAGTCGTAGACGCATTAGCAGTAGTAATCATTGTCTCGTCCACCTGCACTTCTATACCCTTGCCACCTACCTGGCCTATGGCACTCATCAGTGCACTGGTTGACACATTGCGACAAATTGCGTACCACTGCATTGCAGTATTGCGATGCACCCCTACCAGTGCGGCACAGCGCTTGACTTGCACGCCTTCTACGTACCGGTAGACAATTTTCGTTATATTCCCCAGGTTTAACCTACTACCTTTGAAAATAGTACCTTTTCTTAGGCAGTTCTTTCTTCTGCAGCGGGAACATTTAAATAAGAAGCCGTTTGTCTGCTCTGCAGAGGCCTGCTGGGTTATATTGTTTCCGCATGTGTACAACATATGCATAGGAAACAGTCTCATTTCCTGTAGGTAGTCGACAATTCGGCTGGAGTCTATTTTTTTCATTATAATTTCCTCTTCCTTTGCCTTATTCATCTGAGGTCCTCTCCTTCTTTTTTTTCCTTGCGGTGACATCCTACAATGGGGATAAAAAAATTACATTTACCTTTCCTTTAAACTAATTATTCTGTATTTTCGGTGCCACATTTTCTTTGTTCTTTGTTTATTTCGTTCTATTACTCTCCTATTTTTCCAACCATGTGACGCATAATCTACTACTAATTTTGTGTCGCTTTCAAATATCTATACCCTTAAATTACGTAAACTTTTTTCCTTTACTATACTTCCCTTTTTTAACAATAAAAATTGCATATGCAAATCCGTGAAACTGTCCGTCGGTTAATACTTCGCATTCTTTAAATTATACTTCATTTTTCGTTTTCCTTATTCCACTAACACCTAAACTACCGTCGATTACCTAGACAAAAAGTTCTACTTATTATACTTTTTACAGCAACTGTAACATACGTGATTTAATTCATTTGACTAATCTTACCCTTGTTCTGCTTCCCTTTTGTGCATTTGCCTTGCTTCTGGCTGTCTTAATTAGCGATCTCATTCGTCTGTAGCGGCCGAGGACGTCAAGGATAGCACACACTGTGGAGTATATCACTCGGACCAGCTGTAGCTATATAACGTCGGCAGAATCGTTAAGCACTTCATCACGCACACATGTATAGATAGCAGGAGAGAATAAGTTTATAACGTAAGGTATCTATGTTAACAGAAACAAATCGTAGATAGTAAATGAGAAATATAAAGATACAAGCGAATACTGTAGACCTATACAATCGATCCGCTTGGAGTGGGAGGTGGTCACGAATGATCAGTTAGATACCGGTGGGGAGTGCAGCGCTGTTGGCAAATGCGGGTGAGGGTCGTGGAGATGCTGACGGTCAGGTCCTTTCGAGACGGTACGACGGCGGTAATGAGGAGAGATGTCACCGGCCATCTTCATAGACCATCGATCACATCATTCCCATCCGGGATCCGCGCGAAAAGTGTTCCCAGTTCATTCAAACAATTATGTCGGAACTGTGGTTCGCTATGTAGCGGCCGAGAATGTCAAAGATAGCACACACTGTGGAGTATATTACTAGGACAATCTGTAGCCATATAACGTCGGCAGAATCGTTACACACTTCATCATGCACACATGTATAGATAGCAGGAGCGAATAGGTTTATAACGTAGGGTATCTATGTTAACAGTAACAAATTGTAGAAAGTAAAAGAGAAATATAAAGATACAAGCGAATACTGGGGACTTATACAATCGATCCGCTTGGAGTGGGAGGTGGTCACGAATGATCAGTTAGATACCGGTGGGGAGTGCAGTGCTGTTCGCAAATGCGGGTGAGGGTCGTGGAGATGCTGACGGTCAGGGACTTTCGAGACGGTACGACGGCGGTAACGAGGAGAGATGTCAGCGGTAGGGAAAGAAGGAACACCGGCCATCTTCACAGACCATCGATCACACCATTCCCATCCGGGATCCGCGCGAAAAGTGTTCCCAGTTCATTCAAACAATTCTGTCGGAACTGTGGTTCGTTACAGCTACACGTCAGCTTCAATTTAAATGCCTTCAATTAAAGCGTGCATTTGCTGCCTTCTTATTATTGGCTCCGATTTTATCTGATCAGTTTGCTTTCATTTTCAACCAATGGGGACCGTTAATCATACACATGCGTTTTCATTGGATGTGACTTTTTATTTTCATGTTGGGCGGGTTATTTTCACCTCATTTGAACTTCATGTTTATTTATAAATTTTCACTTTCAGATTACCTTCACCGTTTTGACTGTTGTTTTTGTTGTTATTCTGCCCCACCCATAAAACCCCTATTACCACGGTTCCCGTCAGACACGCTCTCGGGTTTATTCATTTTTTCTGGGACCCGCTTATTGTGCTTCCACCGACAAAACAGCAAACAGTCTGCCATCAGGGGGGCAGAATCATCATTTGACCGTTCATTTGGAAGTTTTGGTGGGTGCCACACAGAGGAGACATCGCCAAATTGGAGGTTGTGGTTGGGGGTGGCGGTCGCGTGTCAAGACAAGTTTACGCAACCTGGATGTCTCCCGCTTGCTCAGTCAACTCCTGCATAGACTAATCGGCGTTCTACCTAACTCTGTGGACCAGCGGGCCACAAATTATCGTCTTTGTCGACGAAAGGAGCTGGATCAACGTGGGTCCTGACTCTGATTCGCATTGCCAGGTAGCATTGGTGATCCACGCTTTATGTAATATGAACTGCGCACAGATCACTTCGGCCTCCAAAGATGGATCGTATGAATCGCTAATAAAAGCATCAAAGCACAAATTCGTTCCTCTTGGTGAATGCCTCAACTTTGATAGGTTGTATTCTCACGACGGTTAATATATACGTCTCATACCTTAGCCGCTATACTACATAGTCACATTTTCGGACAAAAAAATACATTGAGTTCGCAATTGTCGTGTAACACGTAGTCTTGGTCTATTCCAGTAGGTTAACTGTCTTATGAAATGTAAATAGAAGCCGCAAACATGTTCTTAATTAGTTCGACCGTTGTAATCCTATGATGCCCATGGTATGCTCCCTAGAAGGGTGGTGCAGGGACGTTGGCTTGTGCGCAAATTAGTTTTAAGTGATAGTAGACTTTTCCTGCATCTACTGCACTCTCTCTTTCCTTACCCGCCTGCGCCCGGTGTCAAGACAGAATCAAGAAGACCGGAGGTGGGATCGAGCGCAGCTGAATCGAAATTGGCGGGATGGGGCACGAACCTGCACCTACACGTGCCCAAGTTGGGCACGTGCACCCCGCATGTTCGGCATTCGTTATGGGACCGCATCCCAGACTAGCACATCATTTGCCGCACTCTCATACCCGCCTGTGCACGGTGTCAAGAAGACCGGAGGTGGGCTCTGACGCATCTCTCACGTAGTGGGAGAGCGGGGTGCGCCATGAGCACCCTGCACCTACACGTGCCCAAGTTGGGCACGTGCCCAAGTTGGGCACGTGCACCCTGCATGTTCGGCATTTGTTATTGGACCGCATCCCAGTTAGTAATAACGCCTGCCTCACCCTGATTTGACCCCCGTGTTTGTCCAGCACCTCTTCCGTACGGCCCGTTTAGGGAGCACTCTTGAATTGTATAGAGAACGTCAATAAGGCTGTAACACTCCTGCCGCATAATCTCCAGATATTTCGCTCACGCTAGGATGTCACCTTTTGAACGAGCCTCTTTCCAGCCGCTTCCAAAAACTTCACTCCGTAAAAAATGACTACTTATATAATACGAGCTTTGATGCCCAAAATATGAAGCCAAATATTTTTTATATAAAACGCAAACAAAATATGTTTTCTTACTTTTTGTTGGCGCATTGTACCTTCTAAATACATATGTGAGAAAGGAACAGTTTTCGGTTTTAAAAAATTTTCTTCTTATGGCTCTATGTTAAGGCCGTAAAATGTCTATTTATAAAGCCAAATTTTATTAGCTTTATATGACATCTTAGTAGCGCATAGATATGTATGCTTTTCCTTACACGCTTGTGATCTGGAATCCCTGAATTCACGATTAACAGCAGGTCAGTTAAAAATTATTCGGAACTTGCAAAATTTCTTAAAACGGAACGATACCCTTTCTACAAGTAAGCAATTTGATGAAGAAGTAATTTGTTGCCAATTGAATACAAAAACTCTTTTGTTCATGCCTTCCATAAAGTATGCTTGAATTTAATGGAGCATTTAAAATCCACAGTAAAAATGCATACTACTTAAATAGTCATTGGTTACAGCGCGTTATTTTTCCGAGGCCATCGAAAAGATTCGCGTTCAAAAGCCGGCATCCTGACGTGAGTGGATTATGCTGCATGATAATTAATATTAATCAACAAGAAGACAGTTTATAATTTCAGGTAACATTTTCTGGAGGCTCGCTTTGGCCTGTTCAAGATCATCAATGGACTTTGCTCCCACCGTGCCCATATACATTTCTATATTGGTCTCGGGGTTTGCATCTTCCGCTCGTCCATATTCCAACGGTCTGTTAATGCCAGTCTGGATGTTTCCCGTCTGTGCACCCTGTAGCCTCCGAGCGAACAGGAGATGGTAGGGAAGGCCTCACGCCTACCTGGGGGATATAAGGCTGTATCTGATTGGGAGACGACGCGGTTGCAGTTTCGTCTAAAAGTCGAATAGCCAGAAATAGACCAAGCGTTTATTTAGATGATACAGAAATGCAAAATTGGTATGAAACGGTAGATGGAAGGTAGGAATATACATACCGAAAGTGAAACGGTAAACGGAATGAGACTTATCTGTACGACGTTAAAATACGTGAAACGAGATGATCGGAAACCCAGACTTTAAAAAAGAACGTCAAAAAGGTAAAACTCAATTAAAACAGCAACTGTTCGGCCTGGCCCGTTACACCCATTCACTGCGGCTTCCAGCTGAGAGTGTGCTTGAAGCCGCACTCCTGTAAGACTGAGTCAGTGGTCCCGTTTACAACACGGCCGAGATAGTTGTGGTTTTTTGTCGGCCAGGTCCGTGCACCTTGACTCACCAGTGGGCTGATGGGTGAAAAAAATACGAGCACTCACAGCGCGAGCAGGAGGATGCGTCACCATACATATACGAGCATAGAGGACTACCTCTGACCGATAGTGCGGTCTTTGGTTATTTTGCTCAGTATGCATTCCAAAGTCTTTTAACTTCAACTAGCTCCCCGTCCATGTTTTCAAGACATTTGTCCGATATGAGCAGCCCACGCTTTACTCCATTTTCAGAATGAGTAACCCGTGAGGAAGTTGAGGGTTTGATGGCAAGAATTAGTTGTTTAGCCCGTCCGGCTGGATCTGTTGTCCCTAACCCGGCCGCGGTTTCACATCGTCCGTTTCGCCGGGTGATGGATCGCGTGAGCGCGAAATCACGTTGCTTCAACCGAACGCTTCTTTTGAAATGATAGACAGTTTGAAGTGTTGATGCACTCAATAAACACGCAACCAGTGGGCCATCTTTCGGTTGACGGTTTCGGGCCGACCACGTGGAATCGTCTGCAGAAACTCTAGATTCTTATTGCATGGCGCTCGTACTATATGCGACAGAGAATCCGGCCTCCACGTACTGTCTTTGCTCGTACTACCTGACATTTCGACGTCGTCATTTGCGACCTTGGCCGATTCAGCAGAGTACTAATATTAATGTAAAGAAAATTGGTTACTGATCCTACGTCAGTAGTATGTTTGTATGTATATATTTCATTAGGTAAGGTTAGTGAGTGTTCTGGGCTACCTCGAACTGCGGGTCACACTCTTCAAACTCGTGGAGCTAGAGCCCAGGGAAACGTTGACACTGCGTTTATATTTTAACTACAGCCAGCATTCTGAAACAACAGACGCACTATGACGGATAGATAGGTTTCATGCCAAGTTTCATGCCAAGACTGAGGTCCACTGCTGATCCGATCTTCTACGCTTTCGTACAGAACTTCGAGGAAGGGGTATTTTGGGAGAAAGATCCGAGAAACGAACGCAGTTAAAATGGTATCAGTGGTATGTTTATGCTCAAGAAGTTAATCTGCAAGTCCAGGGAGTAAACTCAAACCAATGACCTTCGTATTACGGAACTAGTGATTAGGAAGGCTGTGACGGGGGCACAAAAGTTGCCAGTGTGCCAAATACTCCGGGAAATTCAAATTAAAAAAAACAGCGATATGGCCGATAAGTTTGTTTGAATACTCTTACGAGGCCCAACGAAAGGAGCTTGTAAATGGAAGCGCGAGATCGCAGGTTCGTAACCTCCGACAAGCAAGTGCGAAGCTAATGGACAGAGAACATGATGAAATGATCTGCGAAGAGGCCCACGCAAATGAGACACCGCAACATAGCGTTACAGTAAAATCAACCGACCGCAGTTTTGACATCAGAAATAAGCACAGGAACACAGTGAGCGGGCAGTTTGCCCCATTGAAAGTGATGGAATTTGGAACCGCTGCTCATAACTTTAACATTAATCCCTAAACCTAACCACCAACATGGAAACTAGAAGTATGACTTTAGCAGCCGGTCTCGTACCCCCTTCTTTGGCGTCTATTTTCCCAATCGACAGCCGCAGCAGGCGTGCTAACCCGCGGGCGCATCATCAACGCACGGCCAGACCACAGGCTCGACCTGAGCCTAATCATGGCGGCATCCACAACTGCGGCTATCCTACGCGAGTCAGTCAACCTGCTTTGTCACCCATGGGCCCTTGCGCTTGCGCACCCTAGACTCCGTCCTTGAACCAACCAATCACATCCCCCACACTAAGACGGACGATACCTCATGCACCAGACAAACGCGTAAACAGCACACCTCTGCTAACACGCTCCCAAACGGACGATTTGTTTTGACACACAAGCAAACAGACATCTCACGGCAACCCGCCCTTTGTACCGAATAAATTGCTCCTCATATCCTACTGACTTATCCCGCAGACGGAACGAACTTTGTGTGTGTGTGTAGGTGTGGTTAGAGTCGATCTCATATCCTTGACCGCCACAAGACCCAACCCTATCCTCAGGCCCTAACCGAAAGCTCTAACCCGAAGCTCAGAGTCAAGTACCAAACTTAAACCCTAACTATAAAACTTTATTTCATATCCTTAAGTCCCATCCCTAAACCATAATTCCCTGACCGTAGCCCTAACTCGTAAAATAGTTCTTAACACTTACATTTTGTCTAAAAAGAATCCTAAACGTAAACCTCTAAGCGAACTTTACCGTGGAAAGGGATACAACCTAAGCATAGCATAACTAACTCAAACGAGTGGCTGTCCTTGGAAAAAAAATCATTGGACTTTGCATAGAAGATGTTCACCTATTTGGGGATTGGCACGTGAAATATGGATATCTGGGTCTGTTGAAGAGATCAGGGCCCTAACCTGATAACAGTTTTAGTTTTAAGTCGAGCATTTAGAGAGCGAGAGAGAGAGAGAGAGTTGGTTATCCGGGCAGTGTGAGTAAACGCTATTTAACTCGGTTTAGAAGTGGGTCACCCAATCCTCAAGTAGAGTGCTGGCCAAGTGAACGGCCGGGGTAATTTCACCGTTTCTCCCCTGCCTTTCGGTGCGGCATTATATCTAAATCTTGACTTCTTAAGCTAGATACCGATCCGAACAAGGCACGCCAGCAGTTCCACTGAGGCCATGGTCGTACCTCAATCGCCCTGTGTGCGAGCTGTGAGCTGCTAGTGAAAGTAAGTCTTAGTCATTTGGGCGTCCACTGGCACCGTTCGCCCTTCATTCCACCATCTCGGACAGCCTAGGCGAGGCTGTGCGTGTACGTTCGCGCGAATACTAATTCCGGTAACCTCTACCAAAGGCGAGTTTGGAGTTTTCTGGGCCTAACGCAGCGTCCTAAATTGAGGCCAGTTTTGGTTCTCGCGCTGGCGTTCTTGTTGCTCCGAGGCTGCACGTATGTGTGCACGTCCCAAGTCTCTCTCTCTCTCTCTCTCCTAGCGTTCAACGCGCTGAGTCATTTAGGTCCACCGATGGCAACACCACCGACCATAGCAGGACAACAACAAATTTGCGAAGTTGTGACTGCTTTGATGACCAAGGAGCTCGCATTTGTCGTCGCCTGTGCTGCTGCCGCTGGTGCTGGTGGTGGTGGTGGTCATGTTATTTTTTTTGTTCCTGCACGCAATGGGGTGTGACTTGACCGTCTGTACTTTGTACGGTCATCTGACGTGTACAGAGGCGGACGGCCCCTTTTCCTACCACTCTGCTTTTTGGCCTTTTCGTGACATTACCGTTGACTCCCAAGGTGTCTTCCACCTCCGACAACCGCGAGACGGTCAGACGACGATTGAGGTTGTAATTGCAAGGAATTTAAGTTTGACACCCTTGCTAGTTGGCGGCAAGACTGATGGTTCTGTACCCATTAGTATCGTAAGAACGATCTTGAAACACGCTTGACTGCGTAGAAATTGGGATTTATTGGACATACAGGTAGTTAGTTGGAGTGCGTGCGAAAAGAATACACGAATATGCATGTACGTGGTCTGCACAGACTGGCAACCTGGCTGAATAATAATCGTTTGAAGGTCATCAGAATCCAGTGTTTGAGATGAAGGTCATGAGCTTCAGGGAGTAGCCGCGTAATAGTTGAAATCCTCCAACGGACAGTTAACGGCATGAAAATGAACAAATATTCACTCGCCATGCTACTGACCTTTCACTGCCATATTGTGAATTTTTCGGGGTAAAATGAGGCTCATATATTACAGCAGATTTCAGATTCGCAAACGTGAGAGTTGCGGACCATCATAGGCTGAGGAACCTCAAAAGTTGAACTACTTACGCTTGTGGCATGGTATTCAGATGCCAAAAACTGTTACACGAAATCAACCCACAATGCGTCATCCAAAGTTTTACAACAGTAAAGAAGTGACCGTTCTTTAAAAGAGGGCATTAGTTGTTTCGTAACTTAATATTTACTAACCTAACAATCATTACTTTCCACTAAAATCTCACATTTAAAATAACCAGAATAACCAAAAATACAGGTACTTAATGGACGGGGGTGCATGAAACGGGAAAATAATGCAAAATAATAACAAGTGCGCAAGATTAGTATGTATTTAAATGTCCATTTACACTTACGACAGTATAAGGTCTGTCAGGCACGGAGATAGCTAGGCTGTCTATAGTACTTTGCTCAATGTGAGTATGCAGCATAAAATCAAGTTAGCCCCAAGGCACAACGGGACGAGTGAGTCCTGTAATCGATCGGTGAGCGCCCAACTACCATTGTTAACATTCCCGATCGAAACCAAAAAGATAACGAGCTCGTGGCACAGTGGGTAGAGCGTTGGACTTCTGCCCAACAGGTCACGAGTTCGAGCCTCGGGCGCCGCAGCGCCTGGGCTTGGGTATGACTGGCTGATGACGGCTAATAAGCCAGAAATGGCCATTTCAGTCTCCCTTGTCTTTTTCGGTCATGTTATTCTGCCTATATCCTTAGGTGCCTTACGGCTGCTGGCGGGGCTTGAGAGTTAGCCCCAAGGCACAACTGGACGAGTGAGTCCTGTAACCGATCGGTGAGCGCCCAACTACCATTGTTAACATTCCCGATCGAAACCGGAAAGATTACGAGCTCGTGGCACAGTGGGTAGAGCGTTGGACTTCTGCCTAACAAGGTCGCGAGTTTAAGCCTCTGGCGCCGCTGCGCCTGGGGTTGGGTTGGGGTTGCTTATATGACTAGCCGCTATGCAGCAGCTCCTGGGGCTATAGAGTGAGCCCCAAGGCACAACGGCACGAGTGAGTCCTGGAACCGATCGGTGGGCGCCTACTTACCATATTTAGACTATCGTGGTAAACATACTCAAATTCATACCGCTTTAAAGCGATGCACTGGAGAATTATATCATAAAATTATCGTGTCCATTCTGCATAGATAGATGCAGTAATAACCGAAGGTAACCCTTACAAGTTTGAGGAACACTTTGCTACTAATAGTCTGCGTTGTCGACCACCAGGTCGGTCCCTTTCCAAATTTGATGGCCATCAAAACCATCAGACATTGGCAGTTCTTGAAAGATGCTGTCGATATAGTGTGTTCTCGTGGGAAGTCCTTTCCACAAATGACCAGCTGTGTCGACTTCCAAGGCTTATCTTAAAATATGACCTTGTCGTAGAAGTACATGCTCTTCTAGAATAAGGTCCTGTAATCCATGTACCTCTTAGTTCAAGCAATTTAAGTCTCGCTGCTGTATTTAACATTTTTTGCGGACCTACAATGGTAGTAACTAGGGCTGACTCAAACACAAGCCGAAAATGACTCATTCGCCTGCGGACCACACTGGGTGATGCAGGTGAACAGAGCGACATGTGAAGAATGAGCAGTTCTGTGGAGTCAAACATAATTAGCAGTCTGGTGGAGGCTGGAAGACTAAAATTGCCCCAACCCAGCACCATAAAAAGAACATAATGGATAGAGTTATGGTTACAGTTAGGGTAAGACTTAAGGTTAGGTCAGCGTGTTAGTAGGTGGGGATAGAGTAGGAGTGTGTTACGGTCTAACTGAGGGCAAAACCTTCAACAAAGTTGACCGGATGACGGTAGGTATATAAGTCAATTTTCGTAGTAGTAACAGTCATCGTAGTAGTAGTAGCAGCAGGTAAGCTAGTAGTATAAGAAGTATTAGTAGTACTGATAATAATAATAAAAGAAGTACAAGTTTTGGTTGAAGCAGTAGTAAAATTAGCATTAGGAGGATAAATAGAAGTAAAAATATTTGTAGCATATTTATGGAATACAGGTGGGACCATGCTCACAGCACATGTACTCAATCCAAAAGCACAGACACGTGATTCGGAGGGGTCCGGGCTCATCAATGGGCCAACCAGCATTCCCGTGTGTGCTTTCTGGTAGATACTCCACTTTACAAATTAGCTGCTTTTAAAGTTCCCCAGAAATTAATCCCTACCTTGGAGTAAACCAGCTCATTTGAAAGTTAATAGGCGTAGACTAAAAAGTTGCATATGTTTCTTTGTAGCATAACTGGGTTACAGTTGGAACCTGTAACCCTAAATATACCACTGACTGCCTGTTAGCAGTTTAATGAAAAATTAAGTGGTTATCTGACTGTAACTGAGAGGAGTCCACCCAAATGTTCTATTAACGTTCAGTTTACGCATGTAAAACCCTTCAAATAGACAGATTTACTCCAGTTAAGCTATAGGAAATTAAAAGAGCAGCAAATATTAGTTGTTGTTGTTGTAGTCGTTTTAGTATTAGTAGTACTAGTAGCCAGTAGTAGCAGTAGTAGTAGAAGTAGTAGCCTTAACGTATTAGTAATAGTTGTATTTGTAGTAATTTTAGCACAGAAGAACCTCGGTTAACGTATTTATTCCTTCTGGCACTGAGCTCGTCACCCCCGAAAACAATCCAGTATGGCACTTATTGTGTCATTATAATACACGTAATTATTATTAAGGGTTTTTACTGTTTTATGTTCTACATTACCACATGAAGAGTCGTTGTTGACGGCCAGGTCGTGTGTCACTACCACTTGCTCTTCTTTTCTGTACCTTTCAGGTGCCTTAAATTCTTCCTTTCTGCTTCAAGAGGATCTGTCATACTTCCTGACACCACACTCGTGATTTGCTATGATTTCCTTTTTAAATCTCGAGTAACTAAAGTCTTTCTTCCTCTTTACAGCACTATCTTTTAGCAAGAAACAACCAATTTGGTGACATCGTGGGTTACAGCGTAGTCAACAACAAGGAAAACCAAAGAAAACACAAATGCGAGATGAAACTACAACACCGTCATCGTAGGCGTCAGAAGTTGGTGAGAACCAGCGGGAACGTAAGAGCACCACGTGGTATCCTCGTTAAATTGAACACCCCACCTCCTTCCCTCCACTCAAAAGTCATACGGCGGAGGGCGACAGCATTCCCATACGGGCCCAGACTAACTCGGGTCGTTCTCCAACTAAAACAAGACCTTGACCAATAGTGGAGGTCGGCAGCCGTCGGGGATGTCCGATTTAGGGACAGCACCGCTTGCTCTCCTCGCGGAGTGAAGGCTAGAAAAGGTGTCCTAAACAAATGCTGGGTCTCACGTGTTCTGCAGCCAGCCACAGCTCGCAAATCACAAAACACGCCGTCGAAAAACTAAAACAACAATACCCTCCGTCTCCATCCCCGCGTTATAACCTCCAGGCTGCTCGGGAGTACACTCACACTAGCGGCCTGGAATGCTCGTTCTCTTTAGACAATCCTAGGTGCAATCGGCCGGAGCGGAGGACGACGCTAGTCGCTCGGTAACTGGCAAGTTACAGAGTGGATATTGCTGGCTCTCAGCATGACCCCATTATTTAAGCAGAGTCAGCTGGAGGATGCGCGCTGGCTAGCACCTTTCGCTGCGGAGCGGCCGACGAAGGGCAGAATGACGCAACGTTGGTGTTGACTTTGTCATCCGGAACGACATCGTGAGACGTCTGCCCCTGTCTGCCGCAGGGTATCAATGATCACCTGATGAGCCTCCGACTCTCTTCGGCGAGACAAGTTCGCCGCCATCATCAGCACCTTCGCTCCCCAATGACGAGCTCTGATGCGGCGAAGGACAATCTACGAGGACCTGCACGCCCTGCTGGCGACTGTGCTGAAGACGGGCCAGTTTATCGTCCTGGTGACTTCAACGCCCGCGTCGGGGACAGACCACGCTGACTGGCAGTGAGTGCTGGGTCCCCACAGTCTCGGTAGCTGTAACGATAACGGCCTCCTTCTTCTGTGAACCTGTACGGAACACCGTCTCTTGCTGACCAACACCTTCTTCCCCTTCCGACTGCGGGAGAAGGCCACGTGGATGCACCCTCGGTCGCGGCGCTAGCAGCAGCTGGACTCTGTTCTCATCCGAGGCGAAAACCGACAGGACGTGCTGGTAACCAAGGCGATCCACGATGCCAATGTTTGGACGGATCACCACCTCGTGATCTCCCCAGATGAGGCTCCGACTTAAACACCGATGAAGTCCCCAAGGTAAGCTAAATACTCTTTTGTTAAATTTTGCCTGCTCACCGTTTTTGATTTCAGCAACCAAATAACCCAGAAACTGGAGAACCTGCAAGCTCCAGAAATAACGATCCCGTGGTGACACGATGTTGTCGCCGCGAAACGTCATCCAGTCCACCGCCAACGCGGTCCTCGGATCCGCACGCCGTCAAAAATCAGAATCTGGTTTGACGACATCAGTAACCACTTGTGGAGAAGAATAGACCACCAAAAGCCTACACGGACCTTCGGACTGATCGCGACTAAAGCAGCTCTTCAGATGCTGCCGCCTTGTTTGGCAACGGCTGCGGAAGATGCGTACGCGTGGATGATCTGAAAGGCTGAGGGAAATCGCATGGGCATGCAGACCGCAATAAAATGAATAACTCAAAGCAATCAAGGCAATCCACGGCCCGTTTATTAGGGGGCCCGCACCGCTGCTCAGCTCTGACGGCACAACACTGCTGACAGAGAAATCGAAAATCCTGAAGCGCTCGGCCGAGCACTTCAGAAGTGTCCTTAATTGACTCTTCAGCCACCTCCGATGCTGCCATTGACGGCCTCTGTGTTGAACAGCCTAGGATCCGAATCACCTACAGAACTGACGGGCGCCCGCCCAGTATTCGGCGTATGCAGGCTTCAATGCGAGTGTCTACGACTACATTCTATGACTTGCTCTTCACGGTCGACTGCGCCCCTAACATACGTGACGGAGGAGTGCAAACAGGAATAGACCTCTTTGCAGAAAGCTGCAAAATTTTGGATTAACTATCAAGCAACCACCGCCCAGCGCGAATACAATGTTCCCTGAATCAATGTCAACGGTGCTCAACTTAAAAATGTTGAAACGTTTGCTTATCTAGGAAGCACGCTACGAAATGAGAATCGATGATGAGGTTGCCCAACGGATCTCCAAAGCTAGTCAAGCCTTCGGCCGGCTGCAGGCACTTCCGTATGGAATCGCCACGGTATTCACCTGTACACAAGACTGAAGAGGTAGAAGGCCGTCGTCTTGACGTCACCCTTACGGGAGTGAGGCCTGACCGTCTTCCTCGAACCAAGCCAGAATCTTGAATCACTTCCATCTCAGCTGCCCGCGAGTACACAGGCTGAGATGGCAAGCCACATGATCCCCAGACACGGAAGTCCTGGAGGGGACTGAAACCTCAGCATCCACACCATGCTGAGGCAAGTGCAACTGCGATGGAGCGGCCACTGCAAGAAAAGAACGACGAAAAGACTTCTGCAAACTACTATTCTATGGAGATGTCACTACTAGTGCTTGCCAACAGGGAGAGGTCAAAACGACGCTACAAGGACACTTTTAAAGAAATCTCTGAAGAACTGTAAATCAATCCGGTGACCTGGGAGGACCTCACCCAGGATAGACCGGTTTTGGAGAAAGATTCGTGAAGATTGGTGCAGAAATCTATGAGCTCAACCGATCACCGCTGCTAAGGCAAAATGTGCGGTTTTGCAAGTCCAAGAACCCTGATCAACACTGCCGATGTCCAGAGCCCCGCCAACGTGCCCACGCTGGCGTCATCGCGTGTGACGCCGAAGCGGACATCTTCGAAATCAATGCAACAAAAATCCCACAACAGCAAACTCTGGTCACACCTTCGTCAGACCCAACGATGACGAAGACCACCCCAACGATAACCGCTTCAGCGATGCACCGCCGCGCATGCATCACCGGCATCATCCTCCCTCCCCCACCCGTTGCGCCGATCATGGCGACGATCACCACTTCCCCACTCCCACCACCTCAGTGGTCACCTCCTACTACCTGCAGTACCAACGATGGGGGACTCGGTACTTAACATGCCCTCGGTAGATCGCACATTGACCTCACACGCTGGTCTGGTCGGTCACTTGCGAATTCATCACACAGAGTCCGACGAACTATGCCAGAGCACCAACATACACCCGCCGCATTCGACTCAAATGTCCCCACTGCCCACGCACATTCACACACGGGCTGCCTATTAGATAACATTCGTATCCATGGAAACCTGTGGGTTTAACACCGCCGGCTATAGCACAAAACCACATCTCCCTCATCACCTCCTGCATTTCACATGATCACACGCAACACCAAAAGAAAATGTTCTCAGTCTGCATATTTGATTGAGAGGCAAGCATGTTCAACGGCCTCTCTCTTTGGGGCTCCTCTGTTGCATGTGTGAGCTGAGCTTGAGAATATCACGGGCGATAAGCGCTGTGGGTTGGAAGGTGGGAGGGGCTGACTGGTGGTCTGAGAGTCAGGCTGCAATTGCTCCTTTTAACGTGGCTTTTATGGCGCGAAATGTGGCAGGTCGTGTGGTGGCGTCGCCAAAGGAGGCGGCTCCGGTTGCGCCAGCCACCTGGGCCTCCGTCTTCTTGACTCTGTCATGACACCGCTGCGAGGCTGAGAAGAAGAGGAGATGCTGAGTAACTGCAGCGCAAGGCTACTATCGCTCAAAACGAAACTCACACTCCAAAGTCCACGCGTCCCTTCGCCGCACTGGCTGCGCCGTACGTGGACATCATCGAACTTCGAGAAGGTCAGCTTTCGAGTTGCATGAAGCAGTCGGTAATACGTAGCAGTAGTAGTATCAGGTTTCTGGAAAACGATCCACCCTCAAAGATGCGCTGAGACCCGAACAGGGACCAGCTTAGGGCACAGCGGAAGGCGTTATTGGATTGCGTTCCATATAACAAAGGCTCTACGATGGGACGAGATTATTGGTGACACGCCTAGTTGCAGTATCACGTCACACTCAACCAACCCGATCGATCCCACCTTCATCACACCCGGTGAAAGGAAGGTGCGCCATCTCTACACCCATACGGTGCACATCAGCGGTACAACAGAAAGTTGGATGCTCTCGCGGTAGTGGTGGCAGCAAGAGTTATATTATAAGTCGTAAATTGTTGACCAGTGGCCAATAATGCGGTATTGGCATTAGTATTGAAGGTGATGCATTACTAATGCCATTCTTGTTAGAGGTATTAGTATTATTGTGGCCAGTAGTAGAAAGTAGTAGTGGTATTGTGCAATAATAATGGTAAAGATTTAAGTGTAAGCCGCAGTGGTTCAAAGAGATTACAGGTCCAGGGCGCCATTAAAACCACATTAAGAAGCCTGCGGCCGCTCCCTGCAGAAGCATACATTGGGCGGACCACGTGATTAGAGGTTACATCATCAGTTAGCAACCCTTCCGTATTTGGCTTTAACACCGTGCTGATGGTTTCAAAGCGCATCAAGTTGTCACTCAAGTGAGGAAAATGCCTTTCAGGCTGTTGACATCACCTTTCTCCACCAAAATCAGGCCGTCGAGGCGATCCTGAGTTTAATCTGATGTGGGGGTGGAGCACGATGGCTGACGGATAAAACAACCGTCTTCGCCTTTATACCGGCACGACTGGCTACGCCAGCACTTTTACGCAGGATTCGCAAGCGCTCAGGGGGATGTAGACAACTGTCGCCGTCTGATTACAGTCCGCGATAGGCCCATCGAGCACAACACATACACTGAGGCCGAAGGCGGATCGAATGGAAGCGTCCGTTGGCGGCACTTCAGCCTCGGACAACCAGAGCCGTGATATACGAAAATAGTGATTGTG